>JAOXYB010050458.1:0-11769 GCA_028565635.1 Phoronis ovalis | reverse complement strand
GAGATATGAGCCGGCCATGACCCTTACGGACAAGCTGTAGGCTGTCCATAAGTAAGGGTCATGCTTGCAGGACTAATTAGCAACATGCTTAATAAGGATCTGGAAATTATGAGAAGAGATAGGAGCTATTCCCCAATCGTACGTAAATTACCTTTACTCTAGTATATCTTATTATCTAGTCTTTTAGATTTGCCAGTGCCCAGTGCCCGCAGTGGCAGTGGGCCAGGCCGGCCGGCGTGATCAATAGTTCTGAACTTTAGAAGTGTCATATAAGTATAAGTTTGATAACATTGAAATAAAAGTAATATAATCTCTACGTTGTTTTAACACATACCTTCAGCAGAAACATTTACACTATAGTGTTTTACCACTTTTAATGGGTTTCTGAGCAAAAATGACTTTAAGCAACATAAATTTCGACAGATTACCATTTTTCTCAGCACCCGGTTGCGTTTTACGTCATCAGTAAATGACCCACAAATCTATGACGTATAGCGAATATGCGAAAGGAGGAGTGAAAAATGGCTGCAACTGCAAGAATACAAACTAAAAAACAAACGTTGGAGGACGCTTATTCGCCCCCTGCAAACTTTTTAGAGATAGATGTCGGTGACCCTCAAACACATGGCATTGCGAAGAAAAGATATACCGATTATGAAGTGCGAATGAAGGTAAATTTTTCGCCAAGTTCTTAAGAGTGCTTTTCTGAGACATCAGAACTGACGAAAGTGTGTAAAATTATTTGCTGTGTCAGTCTCATTTCCGCATTACATTTTGTGGTTACAGTAACGTTCAGACGCCCAAATTTTAACAATACCATAACCCACTTCTATTATACTTTTTCAGGCATAGAATGTTCGACTATTTCTGTGAACATTTGTATTACATTTATCAGAACAATAAAACGGAACTAATTTGACCCTTTTAAGTTTTATGTGCGCTTAACTCCCGGCTATACTGACCCAATAACGGAATTGTAGCTGATAACGGGTCAAGTAAATAACCAAAGTCCCATCATACCTATTTGTTTTCTTACTTTAAATAACTAATCATGTTATTGTTAATGACTATTGATTAAATTGTGAAACTGAAAATGTTCATTTGTTTTCAGACAAATTTACCTGTATTCAGGGTTAAAGAATCAAGTGTTAGGAGAAGGTACAGCGAATTTGAATGGTTACGAGCGGAATTAGAGAGAGATAGCAAGGTGTAGTATTGTTACTGTTCTACAAAGCAATAACATATGTCAGAATTAAATTTAGTTACCCTGAAAGAAGTTCCAGTAATATTAAATATATATGCAAAAAAATGTCACTTGAAAATGAAGACAGACATAGGCATGCTGTTTAAGGGGTCATATACGTAGTTGTAAGAAATAGCTACCCGAGATATACCCAACTCCAAAATTTCAATCATTACAAGCATTATCCACCAGTAATGCTGTCCTATTTGGTATGGTTATAATGTTGAATGCACTACATCATCAATCTTAAATTTTTGTAAAATTAGCCTTTTTGCAAAAAAAAATACCTTGAAAGTATCACTATGTAGTCTTAGCTTCATGACCCTACTATGACTTTTAGCATACAAATCCATTATCACTCAGACCAACGCGAAATTACCATCTTGCATGGATTTGTATGCTAAAAGTCACCAAACTTCAAGTGACATCTGTACTACCTATACATCACCTTAAATTGTCTTCAAGTCACAGTTTATAGGAATGTGTCCATCATATCTCAGCTATTTTGTTTAATCACTGAATGCCTATTTTGAACTATGATGTATTTGGAAATTTTCACTTACTGTGTGCATTCACATAAAATGTCAAGACACAATTCACGTATTTAAAAATACATTGTTTTATATGGTTTTAAATACAACTATGGGACATATGTAGTTCAAATTTCATGAAATTAATAATATAGCTCTGGCTGTGAAATCTATGGAATGGCATAAATATGTTCTTGTTTAAAAACACATTTAAATCATATGAGGGGGCTTTGCAGTGACAAAATAAAAATACAAAATCGAGTGCAGTTTTGTAAACACGAATATTTGTCAGAAAAAAATTATGCCATTCTGTAGATTTCATCAGAAGGAAGATATATATATATATATATATCATCAATTTTGGTTAATTCAACTTAAATACTTCATTTGTGAAACCTGGTGAGACATGTTTCCTTAAATTGTGTGAGAATATACTTTTAATGAACCAATGCTGATAGAAGAAAAGAGACTTGATGAGTTATCAATGATGATGTTTTAATAATATTCTAATTTTTTATAAGTTTTCATTCCCTGTACTTTTACAGATTGTAGTACCTCCATTACCTGGCAAAGCATTAAAAAGACAGCTGCCATTTAGAAGTGATGACGGTCTGTTTGAAGAAGAGTTTCTTGAAGAGAGAAGAAAAGGTTTAGAACAATTTGTAAATAAGTAAGTTGTATCCTTATTAAAGTCAGGGACAGACATATATTAGTCCCACAAGTTTCCTTACTTCTTGATTCATCAAACTGTGAAGATGCATGCACAAAGGGAAATCTGACTTATCAACATGTGTGCATTCATCCTTAGTATGATGATTCATGAAATATGGAAACACTTATGGGACTCTTATAGATAGATAGATTATCTTTTTATTTACGTGACATGTGTTTTCAACAAAGCATTTTACAAAGGATATGAAATACAATAAAATTAAAACACCCAGCCACAAATGGCTTATATGTCACTACATTACTACATAACATTCTTTCATATAAAAGATAAAATAAAGTGGGTGACAAAACATCACCTTGACGTACACCCAGTTGAGTACCAAACCATTTAGTAAACCTATCATTTATCTTTACTGCACAAGTAGGTGATTCATACATACTTTTAACAATATTATATATTTTACCAGTGATACCAAATTTAACTAATTTGAAAAACAGACAGTCACGATCAACACTATCAAATGCTTTAGAAAAATCGATAAAACAAGTAAATGTATCAAGACCTTTAATTTTCCTGTTCCTCATTCTGTTCATCAACAAGTAAATTATGCCTGTCCAAGTGCTTTACAATGCAACGATTCAATAGACTGCTAAATAGTTTACTTATACAAGGTAGCAAACTAATCCCTCTGTAATTGAGGGGTACACGTTTATCTTTATTTCCTTTAGGTAAAACACTTAATATTAAACATTCATTTGGTAAATTGTCAATTCCGCAAGCTTTACCTGTTTTGGCATGTTCAATGACCCTTGAGACCTCTTCCATTGTGATATCAGAATTCAATAAATCATCTTGAGACTGAACAGTTGCTGTTTCCCCTGCCATATCACATTCAAATGCACTTTTCAAATTTAACAATTCATTATAAAATTTATCATCAAAACATATATCAGACTTATCTTTTGCTTTTGCAAAAAGTGCTTCATAGTCATTGTACCATTTATCTCAGACCTTATTTATATCCATTGATACTGTATCATCATCTAAAATAACTTCCTCTGGAATTTTATTCTCTTTTCTGGGACCTAGTTTCTTAATAGCATTCCAAAATGACTTGGGATTCTTGGATATCTAACTGTGATTCTTGGTGGAATTGTCTTTTTGATTTTCTGTATTTTTTGTCAAATAGTTTTTGAGAATAATGATGTTCTTGTTTTGATTTTCTATGTCCACAGCTATAATTAATTACTTTAAAAAAACAAGCAAAGCAATTTTGCAATGTAACACAACATAAAAACAAGTAGATGGGCTACAAAAATATTTAGGTAGATAAGAATTTGAGATAAAGTCAAAAGCTATCAGGAATGTTTAAAGAATCTTTACAATATAAACTTAATGGTTGTTCATGGGACTATCATTAACTTGTAGTCAGTTTTATGCTTTATCTTTTGTGCAAAGTTTGTCCCTGTAGTACAGTGGTACTGTGCCTTTTATAACACTAAAGGATATTACAAGGTCGCATCTCGTTGCAATTGGTAGCAACAATACCACACACAGTATGTGAGCACAGAATGCTGAAGAAATTACTTACAATAAAGTATGATTGTTTGCAAGATGAGTGTTATTTTGAAACAATTTTTTGTAATTTTAATGTGCAGGATTTTTGAATGGATTTTTTCTATTGCAGAGTGGCTGGTCATCCACTGGCTCAAAACGAAAAATGTCTACACATGTTCTTACAAGAGCCAGTAATTGATAAGAATTATGTGCCTGGAAAAGTGCGTACAACATAAAATTAAGACATCTAGGGACAGATACTAGCAACTAATACTTATAAAAGTTAATTATGATCATTGTGAAATGAAAGTTTAAATAATCTGGATGCAAAAGAAATCAGTGAAATTTAATCTTGTCGAAATTTTTTGAAGGAACGTAATGTAGTCAATGGCCGTTAATCTTATTATGTATGGCTCAAAAATGTATAGTAAAAATTGTTTTAAATATTTCATCAGAATGGATTCAAGGTTTTATAATTTTTGTGGAAAACAGTATAGCAACATTGAAAGAAAAATGTGTTAAGCTCAACTTGTTTTTAGTTCTTTCTAGCTTGTTTCTGCAAATAGAAATTTAGCAATTAGGTTAACGATATTTGAAACTAACTGTTAGTTGCACTCACTTTAATTAATGAAATGCATTTTGTTTAATGAGAGACTTCTACAAACTGTGTCAATAGGTTGCAGTTAATTTCACTGGGCCAGCGATTGTATACTACAATGCATTTGATCATATGCTGGACTTAATTTATATTACATTATCTTACTTTACTTAAAGCAAGCACTTTGTATCTGTTTTTATTTGTACAGGGGGGGGGGAGGGGGCACTTTTTAGAAGAACACTCATAATATATTTAATGCTTTATTTCGTACTATTATACTTCCTGAATTAATTAGAAACCCACCCCTATATTTCTTTTATTGAAGTGCCTTCCTTTGCTCCCGTACAAAGTGGAACAGCCCTGAGTACTAACATCAAGTACACCCACTTAACATATTGTTTCTGTAGTTATTGTCAATACTCGTATGTATATAATCTTGACAATTTTTGTAATGTAGAACCTGTATTAACTAGTGTTTTGTAAAATACAAACACTACAGCGTATTATTCTTCTGCTTGTGATATTCATGTAAAGGTCGATGATTAAAATGCACTAAATCCATTTTAAAGCTGTTTAGTTCGTTTTTACTCACCTATATTTCATCGTTACAGATTATCTTGGATTGCAAAGGTATAATAATTGTTTATTCCTGATTTAAATACTTTTAAATTAAATATTACAAAATTTCGTATTTTGTATTTGGCATCTCAGAGTTTATCACAACTTTCCATGATTCTTACACTTCGCTCAAGATCGTTTCATAGCCACTGTTAACAATTATGTGCAGGAATTGTTACAAATCTGTGACGGAGGTGAAATGTTGGAATTCTGTGAGGATATTACCAGTATAGTTTTCGAAGTATAGTTAAACTAATGGTGAAAAGGACTTCGTTGACACCTGACAAAAATGAGTATGATATAACAATCATTTCGAAATACAGCACGAAGAAATATGCTGTTTGTAAAATTAATGTTTGCCAACCACAATAACCGCTTGGTGTCACATGATGGGGATTCCTTTGACCTATTTAAAACTTGGTCAATTTCGGAGAGGGTTTTTCTTGCAAAAAGCATACGCTTTATTTCCCAGATGCATCTAAAATAAAATGTGTCAACTGTTATTATGGTTTTGCATGAAATAATTCAAAGTCATGTATAACCTTAATATCATTTTTTTCCTAAAATATTTTGTTGTTATCGGTTGTGAGAGTTTCCAAGATGGTGGTAGGTAGACGTGTTCCTTATCGACTTAACACTAACTTTATTTTTCTGAAAGATTTTTGTAGCTGTAATTTAATGACATGATGTATGTCAGCGTCCTAACAGCGAATTCAAATCTTTGTTTCAGAAAATAGCCCTACAATTTAAGGCTGATCTTAGGAATGTGACAAACTTGGCCCCGGAAGGGGAAGATTTTCGATGGTACTTGAAGGTAAACAATCCAAGTTAAAACTAAATACAGTAACTTTTAGTAGAGCTGTCTTGGGTGAATCCTAGTCTCTGGGGATATCTCAATTACGTTGTGGATGGGTGTGTGTCACTAAAGGTAAAGTTATCGGACCAACTGTACCCCAAAAGTGTCAAAATAACTTAAATTGTTAAAAATAAGCACCTATAGGCTATAAAAATGAATCAAACAACCCCATAAGTGGCATAAGTCATAACTTTAACAATTATTATAGCTTCAAACCACAAGTTGGAAACCATACAGTTGTTGCATTGGTTGTCCAATTCACACAATCCTTTGCATGGTTCAGTACCAACAATGATTTAAGGATTGTTGATACTGGACATCGCAAAGGGTACCCATGTTCCAACTTGGCTTTTCAAAAAAGCCCCTATAATAACGAAGTGAAATTCTGCAAAAAATACACCCCTAAGGAAGTGAGTTTTTATAAAAAATACACCCCTAAGGAAGTGTCATACCTCCAAAAAACCACCCCTTTTCGTGATTTTATCCAAAAAACAGACCCTAAGCACGTTACGTGCCGGCGGTTCGAAAAACATATACCCTTTCATGCGAAATTTTGTTGGAACATGCGTACCCACTTTCATATTGACTGCCCCCCTGGAGCCACAATGCCTTAAGGATAGTTGATACTGGACCGCACAAAGCATTGCTAGAAATGACTATTTCCGAGTTTGATCCCACTACAAACAACTATATACACATCATATTAGATAAGGTGGCACCACAAACTTCCTGTTTGCTTAGCAATTACACTTTCCGAGTGATGACGGAAAGCAGCAAATTGCATGCTGCCAATTAAGTGACGACTGAAATCAACAAATCAAAGTCATGTTTCTTTATATGTCTCCCAGCTCTTACTTTAATAATATATACTGCGGTCATGATGGTCCCGGAGGAACTCAGGATAACTGGATTCCGTCTACATATAGGATGTGCTGCAACAGTGGATCCAATTTTTTGAGCAAATTAGCGGAGAGGATCCGTTTTTTAAGCAAATTAGCAGACTTGATCCAGATTTTGATTATATTAGCAGAGTGGACCTGGTTTTTTGAACAAATAAGTTGAGTTGATCTAGTTTTTGACTAAAAAGTAAACCAGTTTTCCAATACATATAAAATGAGCAATCAGCTTTTTTAGCAGAGTCAAAGAAAGTGAAGCAAACCGATTTTATGGCAGGGTAGATGTAGTGGGTTTGAGAGAGGGTCTCGTTTTAAGCCTGTGCCACACACCCCTATCTGGGGCATGGTATGTAGAACTTGGGACCCAATACGAATGGATAAGATATCCAACGAAACTCGGTTGCATGCAGTTATGTTACAATATGCTGATATCGCGAGACTAATATGATTGATTATATGGCTGGAAAAATAGCTTAGTTGCAAGAGCTTTAGGCTGAATATCTAAAGGTCAATGGCTCAATTCCGGTTTTGGTAAATTTTTTTAAAAATTCCTATATCATCATTACAGTTTTACTTTTTTATTCTTTATATTTTTTTTTGAGTTGGAAATGACTACAATGTCAAAAACTTTGTGTTGGAAGCTTTATACTTGGTGTCGCCATTCGATAGTACACATTCTAGTTTTAATCGAATGTTTTATGAGATTTTTTATGTTATTTACGTTAAGACTGACAATATACCTTTATAACAGATCTCTTGATACATCACAGAAGCTGTAAAAGTTACTCCATACCAATGGTACATCCTGCCCAGTCAGCCCCACATGCTAAAAGTGTCTTTGGCATACTATGACAATCTATGGCATAGTAAAAAAAAATGTGTGTTTAATTTAGTTATGTCAGAAGTGCCCTTATGACAAAAAATTAAATTTGTATTAACAATGTTTTAACTTGTACCTATTATTATTTGAATTTGCAAATGATATATAAAATTTTATTTTTATATATTGTCATTGTACAGTATTAATATGAACAAGTTTAGTTGTGGCCACCTTTAGAAAATATAACCTAGTGTGTTTCAATGTCTTAAAGGTATGATGAATTCTTGGTGTTGACCAAGTTGGATGCTTATTACAGCTAAAAGTGTGTTTACTATATTTTAGCTAAAATGTGCGAACTGTGGAGACCAGCCTGACCATTACCAATACTTAACACTTTCAGTGAGTATCATATAAGTTGCACACAGCTATAAAATACTTATGTTATGCACATTGGGACCTGCTATCTGGGAGATGACAGTATAAATGGGGTATGATACGCACGACTTTAAAAATTTTTTTTTTGCGTGAAAAGGTAAATTTTTCATGCGATTGACGTGTTATTTAATTAATGAAAAGGGATATTTTTTTTGAAGGAATAACACTGTGTTAGGGTCACACTGTTGTTAAAAACTTCTCCTTGTTAGGGTACGATTCTGAGAAAACATTCTCATCCCGCAAAATTTGTAAACAAGTACTAAATATTTGGTTGGGGTATGAAGCCCAAGTAGCAAAGTAACATATTGTTCACATCAGTCTATGCTTTTTATATAGATCAGAACTATAATTTCATATAGCTGAGACTCCAACTTTTCAGTTTTCTTTAAAATTTAACATAATTTATTTAAAAAGACTAGAAATACATTTTGTTGTTTACATGTATGTATACAGCCATGATGCTTTTGCTAATTGTAGGAGACTTCACCACTGAAGGGAGGACGAGGACATGCTAGCTTGGTCGTGAAGTGTAAATTATGTTCAAGAGAAAATTCGATAGGTTAATGGAATAATTATAATCTATGTATAAGATTTTCTGCAACATGTTTTCTTCAACTTAGAATTATGTCAATGAAAAAATTAATTAGAGATATTCTCAATTAACCTCTTCATTTTCAGCACATCTTAAATCGTATTTCAAATGCAATTACACTATATTTTAATAATTTGGTACACATTTAAAATTAAATTAGATTGTATCAAAGAATGTAAAACCTGTAACTAATTACTAAAACTGAATAATATGTGAAATGTCATTTGTTTATTATATGCCAAATGTTGTTTATACTGGCTTTAATTGTAAAGAACATTTACCAACAGTTATATTAATTGACATCATTAAATGCATTGTAGATATATTGGCAGACAGCATTAGGCCATACACAGTAGAAGATAGTGGGGAGTTCAAGTCAATGGTAACATTCGATTGTCGAGGGTTAGAACCTACAGATTTCTCACCAAGGGTAAATTATGCATAAGCAGCCAATGCATATAATATATTACTATAATATCATCTTAAAGTTTGCACCAAATGAATATGCAAATGCATTGTCATGGTGTACTTCTTGTAGGTTCCACAAATTTAAGGTAACTAGTGTATAATACTGTAATATTATCATACAGTGTTGTTCAAAATAACATTGCATAACATGAACTTTACTAAGGGACACTCCCAAAAAGCAAATTCCTTTAATGATGTAATATTCGATCAGGCAAAGGCAAAGAAT
Source organism: Phoronis ovalis (assembly GCA_028565635.1). Taxonomy (NCBI): domain Eukaryota; kingdom Metazoa; phylum Phoronida; family Phoronidae; genus Phoronis; species Phoronis ovalis. The sequence continues at coordinate 2,257 of JAOXYB010050458.1, read as the reverse complement.
TACATATTCATCCAACTTTAATTACATGTAACTTCTTCATGAAGGCTCAAACAAAAAAAATCACATTTATTAGATAACTTATTTCTCATCTACTACCGCATAAAAGACTTATTCTGCATCTTCTAGATGTTATCGTTACAGACTAGATACATTTCAAAAGATTAACGTAAATTTATAATTATTTCTAAAGGTATGGGACAATTTAAACCTTACATACCTTAAAAATAACCACGTTCCTTACACGCACTCAGAATATTTACAAATATAAAAACAGCGCTAAATAAAAAGAACTAATGAATTGATACATTTACCAAAATATCGTTAATTGCATATTTCTTCAAAACTACAAGTCACAATTGAAAATCACATTAGATATATTTCCGTTTCTACTTAATATTCTTATTGCCTGCACTTTTTTCATCCTTATTAGCTAAAAAAGGTAAATTCCTACATATTTTTCATTGTTTACATTGCCACGCCAAGGACTATAACAATACTGCATATCCTATATATAAGGATAGGATAAGCAGCAAAAATTGTGCAATTATATTATTGACTTGCAATTATTTTTAATTATTTGCAGGTGGGATTTACAGCACAAGCAACTGAATCAAATACAGTATTTTCTGAAGTGGAGCTTACAGAAAAGGTATATGATAAAATAATATGCTAAACTATGTACCCCAGGAAAAGGAGTCTCTTAAGAGAGACTCCTGCTTATTACTGTACAGTGCCACTCAAATGAAATAATAATAATAAAGTCATTGTATAGATAGAATCCCTCCCTTAAATAGTAGCCCACTGCATGTATAGTGCTTCCTAAGAGATAAAAGACCCTGCTCTGATTTTAGTTAATAAGAAGCTCCTTAAAAAAAATTAATACATGTTACACAGTATCAATTGTATTAGAGACCAAAAAACTAAAGTTTTATTAAATTATAACATTTGCTATAAATATATATTTCTTGAGAATAATTAAAATCCTTCTTTAAGGAGAATCCCTTAACATGGTTACCAAGTTGCCCGAATTGTATGTCAGGACCTAAATACTTGCATAATGACGAACTATAAAGTCCAACATTTATATTACTAAAATCAAAATAGATGGCTTCAACAGAATAGAAGTCCTTACAACTTTAACACTTACTAAATACAAGCCGTCTCTTTAATAGAACCTTTAAACATCCTTATTATAAATATAAAATAAAAATAATTTGTCTTTTCATTTAGGAGTGGTGTGATTATGATGAAAAGGGTAACACAGAAGTCGGAGTTTACGAAGTAGAGCATAAGTTTGTGAAAGCTTGAATGACAAAGAACTTTTAGGAAATAATTATTTTATTCTTAAATAAGTTTTTATTGTTCTAGTTACAGTACTTCCTTTCCGCAAGATATAAATAATGTATAAGACATGATTCAATGGTACAACAAAACAGTTTTAAAGATAATTATCCATAAATTATAAATTAATATACACTAGCTACAGACTGAACTAAGAATGGGAGCTTACTATAAGAGAACATTATGTCCACTTGACATGTCAATATAAATATTATCAAGGTTAGTTGCTTCCACCAGAGGTCGTGAGTGCAGACATCTTTCAAATTTGTTGGATAACTTCCAAAATCTTGGGTTTCTCATAGAGTTGTTAAAATGCTGTCAATTATTGATTGCCTAGTAGATTTCAAAAATAATCTGATGCTATGTAGCTCATGATTATAATAAATTTTGTGCAGAACTCTATATGTATTCAAAAAATTAATATATTGCAGACCCTAGATTTTAACAACTATACATGTTCAGACAGTAAGCTTTCTCCAAAACTGTTCATTAAAAGCTGAAGTACTAGATAATAACAATTCAAATAACACGATTCTAGTAAAATTATATGATATTTGCAATTTAAACTGTTGCTAAGAAACACCAGTTCCTTTCTGGTGAGATTCAGTTAACAATACTGGACAGGTTTAAGTTTCTGTGTTCAGACTTAAATAAAATATTTCATTTTTACTTTCTCTTTTTTCGGGTTGGCATTTTCTTTGGATTTGTTTGCTTTTTGCGAGATTGTGATGATTCTTTTTCAGTCTTTCTCTTTGTTTTTGTCCTTGAAGTAGAAGGAGCTTTTTGTTTCGTTGAGCCTAGATAAAACATGGATTTAAATTTTTAAAGGACATCTTTTTCAACAAGAGGTCTGCTGGTGCAGACAGATGCCCATCATATGATATAGTTTCTTTAGTTGTAAAGCCATCTATGTCAC
>JAOXYB010050447.1:0-11771 GCA_028565635.1 Phoronis ovalis | reverse complement strand
TTGTTTTTACATTTGTATCTCATTTATTAGTAATCAAAGTGATGACGTCATCCATATGAAAAGAGAATCTTTGATTATTCATAATAAGCATAATAACGGTTACTAAACAACAATTTGAAAAGTGCTGCCCTAAATAATGTACTAGAGTTCACAGCCTCCATAGACGACAAGAGATTAGAGGTAGGACAGAGGCTCACAGAGAAACCGGAGTAACAGTCGTAGATGACCCCCCTAAAATATACTTACATGCTAATGAATTTCATTCAACTGCCATCTCGATGGAAATAGTCGCAGATTATCAACCAGCAGTATTATTCAAGGTAATGTACACGTTAGGAACCGTGTTATGCAACGTAATTAAATAACGATCCTCATTATCCGACGGATCCCTGAAGCATCCATGATAACTGTTAGATAATGACCGTCCGTAATAAACCGTCGATAGTCTTGAAAAGGCATGTAATACCTGCATCTATGATGTACATAGTGCACTAGAATATTACAAAGGAACCTACATGTATAATTCATTATTGAAAAATCAATGTCGAACTAAAAATAAACTAATATCTTTCTACAGACGCGCGTTCCCTAAGCGTCTTCGGATATCACTTGCTTATGATTGTGTATTTTGTTAAAAATGAACTGTTTAAACTCAGAAGATATCGATTTTTGGCATTGTCTTTTATACCGTATTTTTCCGAAAACACGTTTTGTAATTACTATGCGTTCCCATATATTTATACCATAAAGAAATAAAGGCGCCCCAGCGCCCCCACTTAACAAACGCTTCATACTTACGTTGTTTAATTAATCTTGTGCGAATGACTCCTCCTTTGAATCAATCGCCGTGAAAACAGTCCGTACACTAAAAAAACTAATACCGCACTCTGCACGGTTAGGCAGTTGATGTAATATTCGAGAACATTGCATGCATCATATCTCGAGGATGTGGAGTACCTGTTGAGCAGTACGTGCTGTATGTGCTACCTTCAATCAATGATAATTTAATTACGATATTCATAGATATTAGAGATGTATTCTTGTATTCCACTTATGAAGTAATCATATACCAATGACGTCATATGATGCACAAATCAATCTAGCAGTGCCACCAAGTGGTAGAATGAAATAAAACTAGCTAAGTTCATAATGTTCTACAGTATAAAATGGATATTAAATTTATTTCTGTTAGTTTTAATCTACTTTTGATTTTTGTTTATATTAAATGTTATATCACTTGAGAGCGCGCGCTACTGTTTCTTTCTCGAATTGAAGAACAATATATCCTGTTAGGAGACAAAGCCAAATTGATAACGAGCAAGGTAATACATTTGAATTAACTAATACACAAATTCAAACTACCTATATTTCCTAATATTTTCCAACTATGTATTCCTCCTAAATTCCAACTATATATTTCCTCATAAATTGCCGGAAAAAAGTAATCTAGAGTAATATTTTTCTAAATAAATGTAGGTGTTTTTTTTTAAATTTTAATACACCAAGTCATTAGTAAATCACCATCAGTATGCCTATTAGAGGAAAACAACTCCACAAGCAAGTTTATAAACATGGGTAGTGTACTCTGTTGGCATAATATAACAGTAGTTTGCGCTTTAAAATGTGTGCTAACTTTTGTTTTAGCGTGCTAGCATACGTTAAGAGTTAATGATGTTCTCACTGCCATATCACCAGCAGTTATACATTTGGTGCATTACGCAAATCTATGCCAGCGCATGCGCATTGAAACAAAAATTAAACTTCTCAGCAGCAACGTCCATGTTCCTAACGTTTACAGTAATACATTGATAAATTAGCAAATATTCATTCAAGCAAAAAAATAATTAAATCCAGTACAAGCTCCTTGAAGTTGACTTACGGTTCTACTTAAACATTCGGGTGGTTTAGGTCTGTAGATTAAAACGATATTATACTTTAAGGTTTGCTTAGCTTCATTTCAGTAGCATGAGCTATTTCCTTGAGATATTTCGTACCTACAACTCCTAGTGACTAATGTAATAGACCTTCTAGTGTCTGGCTGTTTCAGTCTCCCCCCCCCCCTAATACTATACAAACTAAGCACACATACACTAATACAAATCTTCAAAAATGTTTTAATATAATTTTTTTTTTTGATATGAGATATAATATTTATATTACGTGTTCCAATAAGTTCCTTTCATATAATTTTGTTTCTCGATTTTTTAAAGATTTATTAAGAACCTTTATTTGTAGTGTAATTGATTGGTATTTTACATCAACATAAAAACGTGAAATAGGGAGTTTATCAACTGATGGAAGAGCCAGGAGATAGAGCTTGCTGTGACCTGAATAATAAGTAAGAAGAACACGCACCAAATGCTTGTAAATTTGCCGTACAATAAATCACGGACAGAAGTGGAGGGATTTACATAGCATAATGTCAGCAAACTATATCCTATGATCCTATGTCACTTTGAAAAGTGTATAGTATTTAGCATTTGTTATCAGCATGAGTAATATACTACCAAATAATTCAAACTCGAAATGTCATAAGTTTTGATTTTGGCGAGTTGTTTTTAGAAAAGTTCTTGTTTTGTATATAAGCGTTATATATAATTCTCCATTGCTGTCAATAAGCTCCCCAAGGACGAGTACAATTGTAATTATAAACTGCTCGTTTGAATATGACCTTTATTTATCACTTTATGCGCTCACTAAAAATAGAGATAATTATGATCACCTGAGAACTTCTCCTTTCAGGTTTTACGATGTGCATATATATCAAATTGGAATCCGCACACATTCCTTGTGTGAAGTACTGCTACAGTAAAGATACTTGATTGTCTGACTTACGGCTGATACCCGCTGACGTCAAATTATGAGCTACTGTCACCTGCATGGCACTTTAACGACATTGGCAAAAATATAAAATTTTCGTAAAAACGACACATTCAGCAATCCTGAAATTTGAAATCCTATCATGTGTATGTATTACTATATCACTTTTAGGCTGATAAAAAATCTTCACGCAAATAAGTTAAACATAGCGTACGATTTTCATGGTGACTTGGGAGCGTGCATTTGATGGATATGAATGATCATCATAATGCTGCCCAAGCTAAAGATATATATGTACAGTTTTCTTGATGTATCTGACAGTTCGTATATTTATATATTTCACCTGTAAATCAGCACAGTTAAATTCAGCCACCTAATTGATCCAAAATTCGGATTTCGTACAATGAAGAAATTACAATGTTATGTTGTTAGCAGTTCCAATTTGTTTGCTGGAAATATGATCCGTATGTAGCACTGTTGCAACAGATCCGAGTATTGTTATTAGCACTGCAAGTATCCCGACAAAGAAATTCAATCCGTTCAGAACAAATGACCACTTTTTCTTCTCGAGATGTCGCAGTTTAGTTTTTACTAAAACGGCTACAGACAGAATTCCTAAGACTTCTAGTGTAATCATCATGATGTAAATGGTCACCAAAGTGTCGTAGTACAGTTCGCTGGCTACAAATGAAAAAAGGTTTTAATTTATAAAAGGCACCAAATCGTGCTCGTACTTTGGTTCAATCGTTCGCGAGGTGACGAGATACATATAGCGTTAGACGATTTAACCTGGTGGAGAGGTGTGAAAAGGGTTCGTGTCGAGGGACAGTCTGAATAAATTCATCCGTTAGTGCCCCGTACCTTCTCAACTAACGTCTGGACTTAAGGCTTAAACTAGACCCTTGTGACTGTTTTAAATAAAAATTCGAGAAAAACCCGCAAAACAATTTTTGCACACAAACTAAATATTTTTTGAAACTTGAAAATTCAGGCTATGTTACTGACGTGTTTTCAGTTTCGTCAGTGCAATACACGAACTTTAATTAGCGCTTAATAATATCTCGTTGAAAACATTTGGTACATTTACTGGAAACCTGGTGGATCAAAAGTCGTGCTAACTATGTTTCAGAAAAGTAAATGATACTCTAACAATTTTCTTTTGCAGCATTTTTGGATTGCACTAGAGTAGTTTTGGTTATATAATGAATTTATGTTTTTGGCAAATAAAAAATGAACCTTTTTTAAACATTTATTAATAATTCAAAGATTATTCACGGCACTTACAATTAGATCATAACAAATAAAGATATATCTGTTATGGTGAAGTATGCCACATTTCAAGAGGATTGGAAATATGCATTCAAGGTACGTTGCACCTTGTACTAATTCTTGGATATTCCAAGCATAGCATTGTTCCTGTTTCTATACCGTTACCCTTCAGTCACTTTAACAAACTCTTCCATACACAAGTAATAGGATAAAGCCGTAATTGTCAATTATTCTGTATGGAAAGAGAAAAGTGGGCGAATACCAACATGTTATCATCGCTGATCATTAGTTCCGTTTTAGATTTGAGAGGAATTATATATTTAATCCACAAAAAAACAACAATAAAGTGTGGAGCCACAGGAGTTTATGCAATAAAGGTATCGCCTTTTGTCCTAGTCACTGTGCGAAAATCAGAAAAATGAGTATTTTAATTATCGTCACAAGGGGCTAGCTTAGCCTTAATCATAGTCACTTTTTGTTTATTATATCGAAAAGCAGAAGAACGACAATCCTCTTTACTTATATATAAAATGTTCGTGAAAGTGTTGACACCAATCAAGTCGCAGCTTGCAATAATAGGTATAACAGTGGATTAAGCGCGTAGCTAGTAAAATAGGTCAATCACACACGCAGAGTTTATCTACAGTCCACTACGCAAAAATCAGGCTCCTCTGCGATACCTATTCAGAACGAGTCATCATGATAGGATAGACGTGGTAGGTGACGATGGATCACACAAAGAAAAGGGTTTATTTCGGTGAGCAAACTCGGGTAAAAAGTTTAATGACGTGTTTATTTCGCTCTTGAAAATTGAAGGAATATAACAACATTTGACTATGGTTAAGCCCAGACTTTAGTTGAGAAGGCACGGAACACTAACTGATAGAGTTATTCAGACTGGCCAAGGTTCACGTTGTGAGCTGAATTAAGTATAAACTATGCCAAAAAAAGGTTCATTAGCTTCTAGTCGTAGACTTTGCAGTTCTGAGAACGGCAGTGTAAACAATGTAGCGGCTGCGTGGGCGTGAAGCAAGAAGAAATGATACACTGATACCTTCAACTTGTTGAAGTTTTAGTGTATTAAGAAGAAGAAGAAGAAGAAGAAGAAATTAATTAAGATATCACAGTTGAAGCTATTAAATGGAATTATAGTTTTTATATATTTTCTCTCTTCTTGTGCAGCATAAAACCTATCCAAAACAAAGAATTTATCTGATTAGTCCTAGGTGTTTCATACCTCTTCCCGCAAGTTGCACTCGTTTCAATGAGTCAACGGTTAGCTCTAGTAGACCGATATTCAATAGACCTCCACTCACAGTCTTTACCGTGGTAAATTTACCAACTGAACCAGTTTTCTGAAACGTAAAGTTAAAAAATGTAGAACTCGAGTTACTCATATCTTATATTTATATGGTAAAAATGGACAGTTTTATGTAACGAATGAACTATGTGCTAGATCGTACGCCAGAGGTAGACCTAGCGGGAGTCTATCGATAGCGGATTTTTTTTTTATTGGATTGCGGATCGGTTAGGTCAGTTATATTATTTAGACATACTTAAAGATGTACAGTTGATACTGGCAAAAACACAATAAGTTCACACTTATGGATACGTCAACTAAGTTAATTCTTTTTTCCCTTTTCCTTATTCAGTAAGGAAAAGTGAAACATTTCCTTATTCTATTTCAAGCCGAATAAGGAAACAGGAACTATTTCCTTTTACGTTATTCGATTGAGAGTACTTGTATCTTATACTTAGATCCGCCATTTTGTTATTCAGAGTTATGGAAGCACACCTTTACGTTTATGTCTCCAACATCAATTAAAAATTTTTCGAACTCTTCCGTCGTCGTGTCCTAAAAAATATAAAAGTAAAAGTGCGTTCATCATTATATGAGAGAACAGATGTCAACTTGTATTGTAAGAATGTTTTTATAATTCCATTTCGTCGTATGTAACGTGCGTGTATATATGTAACCAGCGTAAATATTAGACAATTGTTTTAAATTAAATTTCTTGTCATCTTGCACGCAAAACCAAAAATATGAAAAATGTAAATTTTTCAAATGTGAGACATGTTTTAGATGTCATCGATACGGCCAGTCTGAATATATCCATCCATTAGTGTTTCACATTTTCTCAGTTAACGTCTGGGCTTAAACATAGTCAATTGTTGTTATATTACTTCAATTCATCAAAAGCTTAGTAAATACGTCATTAAACTTTTGACGCGACTTTTGCCCAACTGAAATAAGCATTTCTCTCTATGTGATCGACTTATTTTATTAGCTAGCCGCTAAATCCACTTAGTATTGTAAGCGGCAAACTGATTGGTGTCAAGACTTTTACGGTCACTTTATACATAAGTAAAGGGATTATCGTTCTTCTGTTTTCGCGATAATAAAAACAATTGACTATGGTTAAGTACTGACGTTAGTTGACAAGGCACGGAACACTAACGGATGGATTTATTCAGACTACGATAGGGTCATTCCAAAGACAATAGGTGAACACATTGAACTTGTGTTTGGATTCTTAATCTTTGATCAGATCATTTTGCACATTAGGATGTCTACAGTATACTAAGATAGACTACAGTACACTATGATAGACTACAGTACACTAGGATAGACTACAGTATACTAGGATAGACTACAGTGTACTTGGATATACTACAGTACACTAGGATAGACTACAGTACACTAGCATAGGCTACAATATACTAGGATAGACTACAGTACACTAGGATAGACTACAGTACACTAGGATAGACTACAGTACACTAGGATAGACTACAGTACACTAGGATGTACTACAGTACACTAGGATGGACTACAGTACACTAGTATAAACTACAGTACACTAGGATAGACTACAGTACACTAGGATAGACTACAGTACACTAGGATAGACTACAGTACACTAGTGTAGACTACAGTACACTAGGATAGACCACGGTATACTAGGATAGACTACAGTATACTAGGATATACTACAGTATACTAGGATAGACTACAGTATACTAGGATAGACTACTGTACACTAGGATAGACTACAGTATACTAGGATAAACTACAGTATACTAGGATAGACTACTGTACACTAGGATAGACTACAGTACACTAGGATATACTACAATAAACTAGGATAGACTACATTACACTAGGATAGACTACAGTACACTAGGATAGAATGCAATGCAGTAGGACATACTACTGCACACTACGGCAGACTATAGTACACAAGCATAAACTACAGAATACTAGGATAGACTACAGTACACTAGGATAGACTACAGTGAATTAAGCTATACTACAGTACATTAGAACAGACTACAGTACACTATGACATACTACAGTACACATGCATAAACTACGGTACACTAGATGGACTACAGTACATTAGGATAGTCTACAATGCACTAGGACACTATAATAAACTAGGACAAACTACAGTACACTATGATACACCGCATTACACTAGGACAGACTACAATACACTAGGATACACTGCAGTACACTATGATATACTATATATACTAAAGACTTCTTTAGATAACTATCAGTCTTTTGTTATGGTCGCCAAATGGCGAGGTGGTGATCAGCTATACGTATTAAAGAAGCTCTTTGGATGAAAAAGGGAGGGCAATAAACGTATAAGCTGGATTTAGCTGAAGCTAACCAGCTAAACAGCTTATGATCAGCTGATTGCCACATCGTCATCGGTAGTTAACCGAAGAATATTTCTGATAGAAGATGAAATGTCCTGTTTTAATATAAAGTTACTTATTTGGTTGCGTCATAATTATCATTTTGCAATCCAATATGTATTTTATTGTAAAGTAACAGAAAAGAAATTATTTACCGATTTCAGCTTTTGCTTGAGGTTTATTAGTGTGTGCACATTCTTCAGCTAAAAATAAATTTAAAAATCGATTTTTTTATTTTTATCTGTAGCAGATAAGCTAAAACAGCTAAAATACATGTTGGATATTGTGTAGCCTATATGAGTGGAATGTTAGGTACAATAATACATTCCCGAGCCTCGTGCACTGTTAGAGACACTAATATTCTTGACAGCGCCCGCGCTAATAGTGATTTTGCCCTTTAACCCGTTCCATTTATATACACGTCAATTTCGTGATATTGGCCGAAAGCTAAGCTTGCACATTTTCCACCTACTCAGCAATTATGACATGTTTGGCGCTCAGTGATGCGGGGTATGTAAAGAGGGCAGGAAAGAGTCATATAGTTGCAATAATTATTTAGTTCGACAAAGGCACCCAAACACAACACGCGCACACACACACACACACACACACACTCACTCACACGCCATCCCAATTACAACTCGCAAAATGTGTAGCTTTAGTACAGTTTAGCTTAAACACTTCTATCAATTATTGGTAAATTTCAATCTGGTTCTACAAATGCCAGCGCTAATAAGGAAAATAGAAAAAAATGACAAATATAATGTTAAGAACTAGATTCAGTACAGTCTCCAAGGAGTAGAGTGTGGTGAAATCTAAGCTCATGCTTGTTCTCATGCATGTACTTATATACTACACCCATTAAAACAAATGACATCTGGAGATGTATCTTTATCCGAAATACAATTCACGCACAGTAAACTGCACTCACCCAGCGTAGTAGTCTATAGTAAAGCATTACCTTTAATGATATTACGGCATCTTTCTTTTGGGATTCGATTCCGACACCACTGCTTTGTTCTGCATTTTCTTTGGTTCCGTTGGTAGTTGGTGGATCGTCTTCTTGCCTCGAATCCTGAGATGTCGTTTCATCAATATGCCGTTCAGCATTTCCCTTGGTTCCGTTAATAGTTTGTGAACTGTTCTCTTGGCTCGAATCTGGCGGCTTGGTTTCATCAGTACGCTGTTCAGCATTTCCCTTGGTTCTGTTAATAGTTTGTGAACTGTTCTCTTGGGTCGGATGTGGCGGTTTGGTGTCTTCAGCACTAGCCCGTTGCCCCATATCTTTTCATAGAAATTCAATTGTCACAAGCGGTCACAAACGGTGTTTTGATTGAAAGTTAATTCAAAAACCTGTTTACTACGGATACAATTTGGAGTTCATTCACATTGTAATGTATGTTAATATCCCCTTAAACATGTTGACGAGATTCACATCATGCACGAGATTCACATCATGCACGAGATTCACATCATGCACGTGATTCACATTTTTATAACAGCATGTTTTGTTGTTGAACTATTTGTATGCGGGATGTATATTTAATGCATTGTTCAAAATAAGCAAACAATGGCAGGCATATGTGGAAATTATCAAGACAATCAGCAAGTTATTTGAATTTTTTGACAAATCATTACTGTTTAACCCCGACGAGCTCCTGTGTTTGTCTTTGAACTGCACGGATTCAGAGTTATTTGATGAATTTAAATATGATCTTCATCTTCATAGTTTACAAATAGAAGGTGATGGAAAACTAGGACTTTGTTAGACTTTGAGTAAGCGAGTATTTAATCTGGTAAATACTTTAGCTCTTTCCCTTTTATTTTTGGTTCGAGATGCTTGGTTGTAATGACACATACATATTAAGCGTGGGACTTAGATAGCCTACTTACTCATGTGACCGCGAATTTCACATTGCTTAGAAGAAATAAATATGTTTCTGTCTGATAAATACTTGATAATAAGATGGCATTAGGAGCCAATTGCAACCATGGACGTTACTACCTTATTGGCTGAATATAGTCCGGCAAGCGAATTGATTAGCATTTGGTTCTCCTTCCGTTTTCTTTTGGCCCCTGGGCAGCCATTTGGACATCTCTATTTGGATGTGGACATAGTTTCGCACAAAGTGAGGAAAATCACAACTTGCATTGAAAAAATGAGAATATTATTTTTTTTAAAGTTTATTTGAAAAGAAAAAACAGATTACATAACAACAGCAATAACCAAACAAAAAGCAACAAGTTGTCTGCTGGTTTGTAGTTTTAATTGTAGTTTTTTGTAGTTTTAATTATTGGCACACTAACTGTTATAAAATATAATTCCCCCATTTAATCTTATATCCATCAAGTTCATTTCGAATTCTCCCTATGTTTTGTTCTGTCTGTATTACATGATTTATATAGGATTTCATTGCTATTCTTGAAGGTTGAACTTTACTAATAAAATATTTAAATAATAAAATTTCAAAAATAACATAATATGATTTATGGCAACATTATTATAGATCAGGAGCTTGTACCCTAAGAGTTTTCATTTTTCTCAATTGGGATATTAATATTTGTATTTTGATATATGAATAAGGTCAGTGAACCAAGTTTTCCGCGAAGAGTTAGTCTATTTACTAGAATTCTGCAATACGTTATTATTGAGGTGGCTGGGAAAATGAATTGTATCCTCATGCCAACTTATTGTCTTATGGGGTCCGCAAAGTTTAATGGGTTAACCAACTAGGTCAAGGACGTCGGCGGGGACAAATATTTAAACTTGAATTTTCTAGCATGAAAATCTGCCAAAATTTCTTTAAAACTTCTGTTTTTATAAGACAAAGGCTGTATACTATGCACAGATAGCGCCTGCAGGCAGATTTAATGAAAAATAGAGTTTCTTCGATGCGATTAATTCCCACGTAGCAACAACAATTAACATTGGCTTCAGTTTAAAATCTAGCTAGCCTTTGCTCTTATATTACACTGCACAGAGGTTATATAATGTATGGTGGATTTAAGACATTTTAAATTGGCAGGAATGTGGAGGTGTTTGGCTCCACGTCATCATTCTTGGAAAATTGTGCTTTTCACCAGGTTGTGCTTCACAAATATTGCCATTAATTTTTTGCCTTTTTTACAGTTTATCATGTGAGAAGATCCATTCAACGCTGGTGTTATTCAACAGTGATCAAACACTCGACTACAAACTTCGCCACACAGCATGATACCTCCTGGTATAACAGATATAATATTTCCTATGAATCTGTAAAACATATGTAGGCCAAACCAAAGCAGGTTGTATCACTGACTAGATGCGCTATACTAGTTGTTATGCCTCTGTTCACATTAAATGGCATATAAATTAATTGAAATCATTGATTGGAAGAGTTCATAACCTGCTGAAACACTGACATTTAGTATGTAGTGACTATGGTAACAATATGCTAATGAGGCAACAGTTAACAGCTAAAAATCAGATAACACGATGCGTGTAAGCATCTATCACGTGTCATAAGGAAACGTCACATCATTATATTAAATTTCCATTCTTCCGTAAAGAAACATATTTTTGCCAAAATTATGCTGATTAATGATTAAAAAAATGGAATGAACAAATGAAATATTTGGATTTTGTCACATTTTTGGCCTGTTTTATGTAGTCAATTGGTAAACGACTATAACGTTACAGTTAATGCACAGTGTTAAATGTGTTCAGTAGCAAGCAAAACATGTATTGTATAAAGCAGCTATAAGTTATAATTTAACCGAATTTTAATAAGGTCCTAGTGGTAGCCCATCCATTCCTAGCAGACACATACGGTGTCGGGTGGCTTAATTCGCAGCATGATTAAGGACATTAAAAAATGTTTTACATATCATCGATATCGGTTTTGGTTATCTCAATTATTCCATTACAATTGTACATTGCCAAGTAATATTAAGAAGATTGTAAATGAAGATTCCTTCAAACCGTAAAAAATATC
>JAOXYB010050436.1:0-11771 GCA_028565635.1 Phoronis ovalis | reverse complement strand
GGGCCTTGAACCACCCACCCACTAAACGAACAATGAACGTATAGAATCGGTTTGCGAACTTTTGAGATTTTCCCTAAGGTAGAATACTTTTTTAATCTTTCTGCATATTTTTATTTTTTTCCCGTTCAATTTCCTTGCTCTACATTTGTATTTCACAAAATCTTATTAAAACAGTCCCACTTTTTTCAGTAATAAGATCCGTTTTAAGACACGCTAATGCATGTCAAATCGATGCGCCAAGTGGATTGGCTTGAACCATAAAGAATAACAAGCCAAGTTATATGTAGAAATGGCCCATTATATTACTTTATCAACACTTGTTTTTGCAGGTGAAAGAGTACGTTACCCCAGAGAAATTCAAGCACTGGGAAGAAACAGGAAATAAGATGGGATTTGCATACACTGCTAGTGGTCCTCTTGTGCGATCTTCATACAAGGCTGGAGAATTTTTTCTTAAAAATTTACTGGACGAGAGAAAAGCAGGACAATAACTTGACTCATCTATACTAACTTCAAGCTGCTACATATACTATTTATGCATTGCACAAATTAAATGAATATGGACAATCTCACAGCAAGCATATATTATTGCAAGGTGATGTCTGGTGCCTTGCTGTGGTATTGCAATCAGGCATGAACTTCATAGTTAAATGACATTCAGTTCCAGAAATGTACTCGACTGCATGTACTGGATTGAAGTACCATATTTCTCAGCTGCTTAAGGGAAAGTCACTATGTGATATCACTTTTGAAATCATGTTTTTATTTCATTATTTATTCTGCATAATTACATGTAAAATTCTTAAAATATACATCTGTAACTGGAATATTAGTAAATTAACCTTGTTATAAACCATATGCACTGAAACTTGCATATTTTGTTCAGAATTCAGAAATGCAAAATCCACCTTGTGTTTTAAAAAGATCCAAGCCCTCCTTCAAATACTACTAATTGAATGTTGTGCGCTCCAAGACTGATAACATACAAAGTTTAGACATAAATACATGCAACTGGGATATTTTGTTAAAACCAATAACTTTAAATAAACAGAGCTATTATACAGCACCATATTCCTGGAAAATAGTTGTGCTTAAAGTCATACCTTTAAGTGAATTACATTAAGCTTTCAATAGGAAATACTGACTTCTATGTTAGAAATAGACCATTATTATCGTGGAATAGTTAGATGGATTTGGTCATAAACTTTTGGCAAAAACAAATTTGTCACAAATTTATCTTGTGAAACAGAGTAAATTAATTTAAACAGACACATAAACAACATTAGTTACTCTACATTACACTATGCATGTAAACTGAAAAATTAATATCTTCAAGTAAAACAAAAGAAATCATTACATAGTACTAAACACACAAACTAACATGCATCACAAAATCAGAAAAAATTGTAACAAAGTTTCAAGACCAAATTCAAAAATGAAAATAAAGCTCAAATACAAAATGAGAAGTTGAGCTACAAAACCACAATTAAGTCTACTAAACAATAACCCATGGGGTACATTTATGCATGACATGGAGATAATTTTGGCTGCTTGGTTGTACAAAGTGTTATTATGGCACAACTTCATCAAAAACTCGCAAATCAACTTACAAAGTAGATAATGTCGAACCTTTGAACAAAACCCTCCTGTCCACTGTACCAACTAAATATTCGAGTACACATTACAACAAAACCAATCACACTAATCATTATTTAATACTTTATCCATATCAATTTTAAATTCATCACTTTTAGCAATAGATAGCACATCTCTTGGACTTCTTGTTAGTGAACTGTCTCGTGATGTTGATGAACTATGACCACTTATGCTGTCTTCTCTAACAGTAACTTTGAAACGTGATGTGCGAGATTTTTTAAGAGCATCTGTGTTAACATGCTTTTCGTCAACAGAACTTTGTCGCGAAGATGACAATTCACCATTCTCCAGTGCAATTCTTAAAGATTTCTTTTCACTCCCTTCAGGAGAATGAAGATCCCTATTTAATCTGGTTCTCAATGATTCTATTCCACTTCTGCTTGGCGAATCAAGTTCTTCATGAAGGCGCTGCCTTCTATCATTATCAGTCATCAATGTTATATCATCAGACAGACTATTGGTGGAATGGTGAAAATGCACAATTGCATGTGTAATTTTATCAACATGCTCATGTAATTTCTCAACACTGCTAGTCAGTGACCTTCTTTTATGTTGCCCTTGATGATGTAGTAAAGGCTGAGAGTCGGATATACTTGTAGAACCTTCTGAATCAGAATCAGAACCAGATTCAAACTTTACACCTTTCTTTTTGTCCTTATGTCTCAGTGCACTCTTTATGCAATTTACTCCTACCTGATCTTCTGTTGTTTTCTCTTTTGACATAGATGTTGATGCCTTATATTTGGAATCCATATCATCTGTGCTCTTACTAAAAGTGACCTGCTTTTGCACATCTGCATTGTCACTCTCCGTCTCCTCCGTATCTTCTTTGTAATTTTCCCTGGGAGATATTTCTGTACCATGGGTATGATGTTCATTCACAATTATTGTAGAACTATCTGATTTGAAAACACCGCTATCTGATGTGTCTAAATCTTCATTATGCAACTGAAATTCAACAGTTTGTTCATCTCTCACTGCAGCTGCAAGTTCTTCTTCCGCATCTTTAATGGCGGCCTGGCCATCAGTGAAATCATTCATAGCATCTTTCAGTAGCATATTCTCCATCATGATTTGAGTGACCATACTATCTTTACGTGTCATACGTGATTTCTCACTCGACTTTCGCTCTTCAGCAGGAGTAATAGATCCTTGTCGGGATCTGCTAACAAAGAAACGTGGAGTATTTTTGTTTGCTGAAGAATTAGTACGAGATCTTGGAATGATAATATCTTGCTGTCCAAATGAATTTGTTCTTGACCGTGGTCCACTATCTGTCAAATCAAACTGCTGACCAAGATTACACAATGCTCCTTGCAAATGAGAAGCGTCAATGATGCTTTCTTGACGTTCGAGAACTTTGACATCAGCTGAGTCTTGCATTGCTAGCGAATCTTCGTTTTCATCATTTTCCAACTTAGTAAGCTCTTGGTCTCGTAAAGATAAAACTAAATCGCGAAACAATTGCCAATCTCCAAATGACATGAGCATAACCTGTTTCAGTTCATCAACGTCACAGTTATTTAACACTTGGCCACTGATGTTATGTTTTTTCAAAGACTTCTGATATTCTGCAATTCTTGAACTGTCTAAACCTTGTAGCTTTAGTAAAGTGTTACATATGTCTTCCACAGTCATCTGGCCGAGTCGTTTTTCTGACTGAAAAAGTAAAAGTAAATGCAAAAAATGTAAGGAATATTTTCCAAGCTGTTATGAGTAGCATATAGTAGTGATGATAACAGTATCTTTTGAGACTAGTATCCTGTAATTGAATATCTAACACAAAGCAATTTTTTTATATGAAACATTTATTTTAAAGCAACTTGCACCGAGACAGTGAAACGTACATGATTAACCAAGAAATAGTACTTTTAGTATGAAACTGATTCAGTTACAGATTGTTCTTGTTTATTTTGCAAAACATTTGAATATTTTTTCGCCCCAAAATAAAACGTTTATTCAGAATAGAGTCTAGTATGTGTATTTAAGTAACCTGAAAGTTCACTGTAGCATTAGAGGCTGGTGTAGATCTGATGTTCATCTGAGAATTCATCGGAGGATAATACGGTGGCATGAAATATTGAGGCATAACAGGATTAGAACCATAAGCTCTAGGGGTCATCATCATCTGCTGAAAATGAGGCGGATACTGCTGCATTAGCGGCATGCTTGGAGCTCGGAGACCTTGTTGATAGTGTTTCAGTGGTGTTGTTTGTGGGCTGACATAGGCATCCCGCATTCGTCGACGGAGCGTACTATTTGCGCTGAGATCATTTGGTAGAGCACTGGTTGTATCAAGTGGATATAGCTGATTGAAAGGATTGTAATCCAAACCAAGTTGCTCTGTCTGACGACTCATTTCTACAATTAGAAGTTAATATCTTAAAATGCTTCAACATAATTTACAGTTTTTGGAACATCACATTCATAAATTCTATAGTCTTATGAACAAAAGTATACCGCAACTGAAGTCCTCGTTGCAATGACAAATAAACCCCAATAGTTTATAACACCAAGCAGCAATGATAAATGTGTTCAAGTAGTTTGAAGTGCAAAAATTCAGCTATACTAGAATACATACTATATAAACATAACCTATAACACAGGGTCAAATATAAATGTAGGCAGATATCTATGATACAGACAGTAAACATGAAGATATAGTGTAAACTTCCAAAACACTTAGGCACTCAAAAGAAATGATAGTAATCTTGCTACATACTAATATTTCCATTCAAATAAAATGAGTACAAAAGAGTAAGGACAGAAGAAACACACTAGCACAACCAGGTATACACAAATAATGTACAAATAACACAGTAATACTAACCAAAAGAGTCTGCAAAAGATAAAATAACAAATACTGAAATTTGAATTTGTTTTCATGTGGACAATTTTAATGTTTATTTGTTGGTAAGATGACATATCATGTAAAACCACAGAAAAACAAGGGAATCCTAACATATGCAATGTGGATTTCATTAATATATCACATCAGGGATGTATACAGAAGGATTACGTTCATGACTTGCTAGTTATTACTATAAGATTCGAGATATCAAACTTACACGAGATATTCTTAGCAGCCTGATACAAGACCTGCAGTAATTCTGATTGCCATGCAACTATTGTACAATTTATTTAAATATAAATGTCAGATTAGGCACATAACTGGCAGCTTTAATAACATAGTAAAGCCATATAGGGCAAGTCGTGTACCTTTGATCAACTTTCTGAGGTATGGATCTAGGCTTATTGTGCAAGGTAAATATTTTCTCAAATCTCCAACATTTAACATAGGTACATGACTGGTAAGGAATGCTTCAAACTTCTTAGCATTACGATCTATTTCGAGTAAAGGATCAATGTCTTTGGACAGAGGGATCCTGTCTATCACACTGTGAACAAAACATGTAAATACAGCACAAGCAACAGCAGAAAATTTACATTCAGAAATACAGCAGTTTTCAAATTGATGCTAAAGGGGTTTTAAAGATGCACCTAGTGCTGTGTGATTTACATGGCAGAGTCTGTTTTGAAACCAGTAACTGAATGAGTAGAAACTACAAATGAGATGACAACTTGCACAATGACAATACATTTGCCACTCGTATGTTCCATTTTTTCCTACATAGAGTAGGATTCAACTTATCTTTTAAAAAATTCAGTAAATGGCATCTTGATAATTCCTTACTTATCATACATCTCCTTCAAGGTCATATTGTCATCCAATTGTCCCTCTTGTTCCTCATAATACAGTAAAAGCCAAGATGTCCTGTAAGGCCACTGCTCGGAAAGATTGATCCAAGCAGACAGTCTATACCAGTTGAAATCAACTGTGTATGCACGTAACAATCGACCTGTTGAAAAAAAATGCACTTTATACAGTGTCTGAATCTATCTCCTGATATAGCATTTTAAGCTTCAATAGTATATGTGCAGCTATTTTTAAAAGCTTTAAGACTAAAGGACAATCACAATAAATTCCTGTGTTAATGTAACACCTAGCATTAAACTCTCGCTTTTTCAGACTGTAGCTTATTTCAGATGCTAATTGTGACATATTCTAGGCACTAAAATATATGTGGGTATAATTGATTATGATTTTTCGATGTTTTTCAACAACAGTACCTGTTATAGCAACAATATTCATCAGTCTTCTCATACTTTTTGGATTCACATCACTAAAATAATCATTTTTCAGAGTGACAGACTTTGACAGATCCATAACAGATGGAGGTCTACTAACAGTGCTACTAAACAACAGGGATCCTCCGAGGTTACTTCCAAAACTCAGCGCGCTGGTCCCTGTAGTACTTTTTGTCAGACGATGTTTCTTGTTTTCTGGTATCTGTGTTACTGAAGACCAGGTAGACTCTTGACGCTAAAACAATACAGTCAGGAACATGAAAACTAGACAGTAATATACAATGCAGCGTTTACATATTAAGCAACCTTCTTGAAGCAAAAAACTAAACACATTAAAAACTCTATTCAATAATGCATTTTTTAAGTAAAGTACTGATATATAGAAGCTTTTTATGAATTTGAAATCATTAACTCTTTCCGTTACATATACAGCATGTAACCTACCTTAGGCCCAGGCTTGACAGAAGGAGATACTGGTAAGTCATGTAACGGTGATTCCATGTGTGGTCTTGGTAAACCTTGACTTTGTAAATAAAATGGTAGATGGACAATATTCCTAAGATAATCATGCCCATTAATGCTGGAATCGTGGAACACTTGAGACATATTACTCTCGATGCCTTTAATTATGATATGGGGATCGACGGCCAGGAGTGTAATAAATGGAGTGTCCGCAACACAGAATAAATTATGTACCATATCAAGCACTAACATGACTTTCTCTTGTTCACAACTATCCAGACCATCTAATATAACAACAAGCCTCGTATTATTACCAGTGAAAGCATCAATACATTGAACAGCTCGTACCATTAGTGTTACTTCAGATTTGAGTATCTGTAGAAATCCTTCCATTTTTAGAGACTCCACATCTCCTGCTGCCTTCATTATGCGAGATTTCTGAGACTGTGCAAGAGCTAAAATCATTTGAGCCCAATTATACACATTGGCAATGAGTGAAAACCCTATAATGACAACTAATGCTATAAGTACTCCATTGACAGAGTGGTTCTCTTCCTTTACTCCATATCTTATCAGGAGTCCAGCTCCAACAACAATACACAATAAAATGAAGATTACGATCAGGAAATAAGGCACGCAGCATATTCCTTTAAATCTTGAGAATCTTCTACTGGAAGCTGAAACACAAAAAATTTCAAATGAAACTCTCAATTTACACCTGCACCATATGCGAATGAACATTACATATTTGTATACGAGACTTACATTTAGTAGGACCACATGCCCTAAAAAGCCTAGTGGCTATAAGTCCATATT
This sequence comes from Phoronis ovalis, assembly GCA_028565635.1. Taxonomy (NCBI): domain Eukaryota; kingdom Metazoa; phylum Phoronida; family Phoronidae; genus Phoronis; species Phoronis ovalis. The sequence goes on along the minus strand of JAOXYB010050436.1, from coordinate 4,688 downwards.
CATGCTCAATGGCTGCTGACAGTGTGCTGATCATGGCAGCTATTGATTTCTCCCCTCCAACACTAGTGAGCTTAGTTGTCTCAGTGAACAAAAATCTGAAAATAAAAGGTTTACAAACTCAATGCAAATATTCTGACAACTTTATTATAATATTGTAACATTACTGATAAAAAAAACTGTCAGAGGGACATGCTAGAATATCACAAATAAAACTGAAAGATGTTTATAAAAGCTGGCGAGAGGAGATTTAGTATATCTAGTGAAAGCCTGTCTCTAAACCTGTGAATAACCATATATTTATGTCCAACAGCAGACTCTCTGCCTTGAATACAACTGATGTCTTCTATTTGGGTAGGATCATAACTAAATGAGATCAAGGCACTCACAATAGAGGTTTTTAGCATAAAAAACTGATAGCTCACTACTATGCATGCAATATATATCAGTGAAAAAATTGTTGATGGAAGTTACTCACTTAATTCCAGGTGCCTGTGACATAGTTCCTTCTTCGTTTGGTTGGTTGCAAAATAAAACTTTCATTAGTAATGAGAAGGAAGCAATCTTTTGACCAAGGTACATGCTTACAGTTTCTGCCCAATCCCAGTCACGGTACGTGTAACTAAACCAAAGGAAACCTATAAAATAATGTGGCACCAAATGTAATATTCTAGAATTCACTTTTTAACGGATAACTATATCTATCTGATAGCCTCTAATTGTTCACTTTTAATTTTTTATGAAAACACACATATTTCAAAATGTATCACATTTCATTTACTTGTTTATTAAATCTACCACTAAATCTGGAGGGCCAACAATCTCGTATGTAGATTTCTTATGCAGAGCTAACAGTTTAAGGAAAGAAGAGCTATTTGCTGTCATGAGTCTACGACAGACCGACTGATGAAAACTGAGTGTTATCATGCTGAGCAGATGCCACATAGAGTATGCATTAGTAATAAATAGAATTATTATAATGGACATCAAAAAAATATGCTTTGCTGACACATGAATGTGGATAAAGTAAAAGTTGAGTAACCTACTGCAAATTTCAAGAATGTTTTTAATGTTGCAAGTTAATAATAAATAATCAGGAAAATATTAATATCTTAATTACAATATTATAATAATATTAATTAGAACATGTTTCTATTTAAATTTGTATACTTCAACTTACCCATTAATAAATACAATAAAGCAAGCAGGCCAAGTCCCATTCCAACACCAGCTTCCCACCTCCAGCTTAGTCCAACTTCCAGTCCAATAATAACACAAAGCAACAGCACGAAGCAGAAAATAAACCAGGAAAATTCAAAGTATATATCTAAACAATGTTGAGAGAATGATTTCATTTCCTCTGAAAACAAAAAGATGGAACAGTTTAGTCAAAGGAACAGTACTGTATTGATATATTTTTATGAACAATCAAAATCGCCAGACAAATACTATACTTCTGTAGTTTGTTAACGAGTGAATAAAATTAGATTTTTCTGTATTTTATTTGCACAATTTACCTTCCAATTTTCCTAGTAAAAACGATTTACCACTACCCCATTTTGCAAACAGTCCCACAGTCATAGGTGTATGCATTGTAGGTTCACTGAGAACGTCTGCTAGTGAACTGCTGTACAGATCATATCCAAGCAAGTTTTCTGATGCATCAGCTGCATTTAAATTTCCTAGAAAATAGTATGTAAAATGTGTTTTTCATTGAATATATTTATCACTATACTAAATCCTTAAAAGTACTTTATGATACGAACTATTTAATGGGTTAAATTCACATATTATTTTGAAAATGAATTTTCTAAATCCTAACAGAAATTTACAACAGCTATAATCACAATCTTATGATCTTTTAAATTAAATGACACTTTTACATTGAACCAATATAGATTGAAATAAAAGTGCCATAGCTTGCTTAATGAATCAAGGTCAAAATTAGTTTCAGTTTACAGAGAAATAGAATAAACATTATTTACTTGCGCCAAATATTTGAGTTAGAATGCTTTTTTGATGACTGGTATCAATATTATATGGGGTTTCTCCTGCTGCATTTTGTCTGTAGAGTAGCCTGCTTTCTTTCGGGTTTCTCAGTAACAACTCTGTTGTTCTTTTGTTTCTGGCTTTCAGCGCTACATGCAAACAATTGTCACCTCTCTGAAAAATAACAGGTTAAATTGAGCGCCACTGAAAAAGTTTCATATGCAAAAAGCTGCCGATGTAGCACTGTATGATTTTATTACAAAATTTCTTGATTTTTAGAGAATCTCTTTGAAAATATGCTATTACCTCATAACTTGACATAACTTATGATGTGACAATCATGAATGTGTTATATGTAATTCAAATGTATAAAACAAACATTTTACCTTGTCAGTAGCAGAAGGTTTGGCACGTCTGTCTAGTAATAACTGGACAATTTCAACATTTCTATTGCGAACTGCCTTAAGAAGAGCGGTACTACCATCCTTGGCTTGAATTTCAGTGTCTGGATTTGGACGCAGGAGTATTTTCACAATTTCCACATTATTTTTTTCAACTGCCCAATACAAAGCAGATTTGTTTTCCTAAGAAGTATAAACTAAGTTTAAAAACTAATTTTATCAATCCTTCTCACTGAATATAAGACGCTTGTATGTTCATTTACACTAAGGAAGATTTAGATTTCTAAGTAACAAATGCAAGAGTTCTTCATATATTTAACTTTTACCCATCTGCATTCTGTGTGGCATTACATTTTGGTATAGCATGAACAAAATCAATCGTTATAACAACGTTTGCAACAACACTGGAAATAGTAACAATGTCACTTACAGCACCCGCCATGTCGATATCAGCTGATTTTTTCAAAAGTGCACGTACAATTTCTACGTGACCTCCCTTGACTGCTCGTATCAAGATAGAATCTCCATCCTAAAAAAATGTTTAGTGTGAGTGATATTAGTCATATGCTTAATGTATAGTAGTAAGGATAAAACATCAACATCTTTTCTGGGTACTTGCACTTATTAGTATTTACTAACATTATAATAACGAACTGCATTTGATAAAAGAGACAAAGAATTTGTGTTTGTAAAACTTGTCTCACAGATGGAACAGCAATTTGAACTTAATGAAATTGGTTAAGCAACAAATACTGTTTTTATTCATTTAAAAAGTTTTCAACAATTCTTGGAAAAAAGTAGAATATATTTCCATGAACTTGCCAAATGCAAGAATGGAAGATTTCACGAGTACTACATTATCCACCAAACCGCATCAAGAACATGATATTAGTTCTATCAACAAGGCAATGAAGTGCACAGTATCCGATCACATGCGCATTAAAAGCTGTTACTCACTGCTATAACGTGTTCTGACACTGTAAATTACTTACATACAAATCACTAATCACTCTAATAATATCCTACCCTGTCAGTTAGATTAACATAAGCTCCTTTTTCTAACAAATCCTGAACTATTTCTACATATCCCTCTCTAGCTGCTATTGCTAGACCTGTGACACCATCCTACAAGATAGAAAATTTCTGACTCACAAAAACTGGCATGCATCCATGTGTATGTGTATGCATGTATGTATGAATTTCCATATGTATCTAGTTTCGTGACAGTTAGTAAAAGAGAAATAACAAGCCACCAGAAAGAAAGACGGTTACAGTAAAAAAAAAATGAAAACAATGCATAAGTGTGCAAGGTAAGAGCAATTTTCACTTTTAAAATTTAAATTAAAATATCAGCAATCTTTACCGGCACATCTGTTGGGTTGGGCTTTGAATACTAACCTTATCAACAGCATTTACATTAGGATGATGTTCTAGAATGGCTCGTACACAGTCAGTAAACCCACCCCGACACGCCATTAATAATGCAGTCCACGAGTTCTAAAAGACAAACATTTGTTATTGCAAATTAAGTGAATCCAAATAAGGGCCGTTTCATTTAAATAATCAGTGGATGATGACATCAAAATATTTTGTCTCTCCCTACTCAAGTGATTCCATCAATTTTCAGCCTCTCTTCTGCATTTATAATTAATTTGCCAATTATACAAACTCCTTTTAACCCCTCCGGCATATAAACTATATTTTTATACCCCTATAATCATAATTAGTTTCAGATCGTCTCCTTGATACTTTTAATTAAACTAAATCAACAGAAAATACACAAAATATCTGCTTTTATAATAAAAACTGACCATGCCAGCTGTGTCAACATTGGCACCTTCTGCAAGTAAAATTTCAACCGTCTGAATGTAGCCTTTTCTTGCTGCCCAAATTAGAGGTGTTGTACCATACTAGAAGAAAAAACATTGCATTTTGCCTCAAGCCATATATTAAACATAAAACATTAATTATAAGAGAATCTAAAAGATTTAATTTTCACACGACACATACAAAGACTAAAACTACCCAATTGCTTTTTATTTGTATACAATAATGCTGTTTGATAATATTCTGAAAACTGCTTTTGGCCATGTTTTAGCTTCAACTAGATGACTATTTTTCTCTCATTTTACTGAAGATATAATAATCAGAATTCAACTTAGTAGAGGTTCATCTATGAAACAAATCCTGTGCATAACAAATCAAACAAGACAACGACGATTCGAAGAATCATCATTGTACGCTGTTTAAATTAGCTATTTGAGCGAAAGGAATGGCATATTATTAATATGAAGCATACAT
>JAOXYB010050414.1:0-11775 GCA_028565635.1 Phoronis ovalis | reverse complement strand
AGTGGAAATATATTTATTTTATTCAATTCATATTTTTTATTCGTTTTATATTTTTTAAAGCACCAGGACCCTGTGGTCAGTACATAATGTGGGTTAGCTAAAGACGTATTTCTTATATCAACGTGTTCAAATTTTATTCAAAATTTCTGCATAAAAGTTTACGCAACTGCGGCATCATGTACACAGTTCCCCCACAGAAATCTTATATGTATGTAGTTTCCAATAAATGTGTACATGATGCCGCAGTTGAAAAAATCACATGGTTACAGTTCCAATATATAACTGGCTAGCAAACAGTTTATACTCTGTCGCATCACAGATTGAAGATCAGTAAACAGACATATTTTAGAACCAAAAGTTTTTCCTAAGAATTTGAAAGTTGGTAAACTTAGTTAGTTATAAAGCATATTAATAATATTTATACTAATTAATTATTTATTAATTTAATAAAGATACTCAATAAATCAATGTGTATAATAATACAGAAGATTATATATTAAATTTAAAGTATTTATACTTAAGGTTATTTGTAATAAGACACATTATGTTAATTTAAATTTTATAAGTATTAAGGAAATTATTTTTAAATTAAATATATATAAATGTTAAGGATGTTTCCAAGAATTAAGAATGTGCAAATGTTAAATATACAATATATGTTTATAAATCCATGAATCTATAAACTAAGTTAGGTTAACACATAATTGCTAACGAAACCTTCTTTACGTTTGAAGACATAATGCAACATTAAGTCGTCCCCTTATGTATAATTGGTTGTCAAAAATTTCCATGCTTCCTAAATATAGCACATATCGTTTTGAAGTACTTTTATAATCATAAATGGACCATTTTGCTACATTTGTTTGCCCTAGCGAGATGAACAATTTGATCCATAAATCTCGCTTCTGGGGTAAAAAATGCAGCATTAGTTAAATTTTCAAAAAATCTCTTTCAAATATACAGGGAAGAGGCCTATTTCACTACAGTGCGCGTCTATTCCATAGAAACTTAAATAATGTGCTTGTTTTTAAAACAATTTACAAATATTATATATTAGCATTATGTATAAATGAGTCTTGGTCATAAAGATGACTTTCTATTTGTAAAATTGTGTACTTTCGCAGACTTACCCATATGTATATTACTCTTAAAAATTATCTCACATCATCTACTGAACGATATTATATCGTTTACTGAAAACTCCAGAGTTATAATGAGTACTAATATTGAAACGATCATGCGTACCTATTGTGTTGTTGAGTGGTGGCATCGGGCGTTTTAGAAACGCATGTTTTGCACAGAAAAATAAAACAGTTTCGCTTAAATACACAATATGATCTGGATAAGAAACAATGCTAATTGGTATGACAAATATTTCACTGAAATTCATTTTCTTATTATGACATAAAATAAGAAAACGCTATTTGTTCAAAATTTCTTTTACACAAACCCCTTAAAATACATATTAAAATATTGTGTATGATGAAATGTAATGTATTGAATTAATAGTGTCCCATATTCATGACGTATGATCATTGATATATAATTTTTATGTTCTTTAAAAGAAAAACCTAATTCATAAATAGCTTTTAAATAATCTATTTGTTTGGTCTGGGAGTTTGATTCAAGAATGGAAACTTTACAAATTAAATAAGGAATACCCTTATTGTTCTGTTTAATAAGGTTTCAACATCCATATATTTTTCTATTACATCTTGTTGATGTCAGCATGCATTCCTACAGTATGAGTAAAGGTTATACATAATTAATAATATAATATATATACATTTTATTTATCTTTTTCTTGAGGATTATATCCATTATATAAATTTCGTTGCAGCCATATTAATATTTTAAGGGAACAACATTGTCAGACAAGAGATATTGTACTTTATTGATTTTAACTAAGATTTTCAGTACTATTGACCCGACCTCCAATAAGCAAACAAAAAAATTACGTTTAGGATAAACTCCACAAACACTACTCTCAGGTTAGGTAAATATCTTTTATATAAAATAACACCAGTTCATTATGGCATAAATATAATATTATAACTTCCAATAAATTCCAAGTACCAAAACAAAAAGAATTATTCATTTTGGTATGACATGGAGCCATATCGATTTTTATGGTGATTCATTAAAATATGATTCTCTTACATGATTCTTGTGAAAATAATCATAATATTATGTTTGTTTCCACAATCATTTTTTATGAAATTACTACAATTTTCACTCTGAATAGTAAATTCGATTTCAATCAGAGAGGGAACACACGAATTGTAAAAAAACTAAAGTGTGTAGCTGTAAAATAGACATTTCCTGTACTCAGCGGCATTACTTGCATACCCTGATATGCAATTAAACTTGATTATAAAATAAAATTCTCATGAAATTACATTTTATGGCATTTTCTGTTACTTGATATAGCACTTTATTTTCCTGGCAAAATATTGCTGACAATTGTTCTGTATTCTCAAATACGGCATGTTCCCTAATGTAAGTATGATGGACAAATCTGCACTAGTCTGCCTTGAACATTTTGCCTTGAATATTTTGGCGTTACAGACTGTACTATTCCGTCACAACAAACAGTCAGGAAAGAAATATCACTATCATAAGAACCTCTTTTATATACAGTGTTACAAACCCGGGATTACCAGCAAGTATTTTGTTTATGACGCAGGTGAAAACTTGGACATTTACGATAAAGTGTGACTGCATAATTGTTTTGTTAGTATGTCCTTACGCCAAGTTCTTGAGTATATAGTCCCAGGCTTCAATAATATCATGACATTTTCCCTACAGTATTTGCAATCCGTAAAATTGTACATGTCCTTCTGATCAACACAATTTTTTATCAAACATCATTTCAATCTTTATTACTACTTACCAAGAATTTCAGAAAATATTACATGTGTCTACCATCAGTCAATAACTATTTTTTCAATTACACTTGTTTTGATATTCTCAGTAGATAATATCAGTTTTAAAATGTGTACATACACTTCGCTCTCGTGATATCAATCAGATTATATACTACGCGTCCTTAAACTCTTGGGGACCACTTCTTAAAAAGTGCTGTGTCCTGCCAATGGTAAATAGATGTTACCAAATGCATGCATGTGCTTAGAGAAACATACAAAATGTGTCCCTTCATAAACTGTATAATATTATGCATCTGTCCAAAATTAAAATTGTGTTTTAAATAATTTATATAATTTATATTTATACAGTTAGCATGGCATTATATAATATATGTTTACATATATAATTGTTAACAAGGTTTTGTTTACCAAATGATAAAATTACATGTAGAGGTTTTACGTTTTATGTTTATCAAGGGAGACTAAAAACAGCGTTTAGAGAATTGAGAGTTTGTTGACTTGGGCCTCCCACTTCCACGATGTTTTTGTCAAGTACGCCGTGTAAAATTTGGTTGTACATTTATGTGCAAGCACGCAAAGTAGAAATATAAATTGCTCTGGTATTTCTATACAAACAATAATTAAGAAATTAAAATATAATATTAGTTTCTACAAACACAACTAACAATGCGTTGACCAAAGATACAGTGTACCGTGTATAACACATTGACTAAATAACATTTATTCTAACAGGCAAGGCACCGGCGCAAGACAATGCATATGACGTATACCATAAGTATGAAAGGTACAAATGGCATGTAAAGGATGTATAAATTAACCCTCATATACGCTTCAACGCATCTAAGTTTTTCTTTACATACGTTTAAAAATGCATTCATACTTTTCATATGCCTATTCAATAGCTTTTAAAAATAGCTAAGAGGTAAATGCAAAATCTGGAACGCGGCTAAAATAATTTCTTATATCAAATAAATAAAGACATTTCGTAGAACAAACAGTATCAATCACTACGACTATTAAAAGGTTTACGATTAATAACGAAATGCAAGGTATTTTAATAAACGACTAATTTTAACATTTTAAAATAAATATTTCCATTTCTTCCATTCGAGCTTTAGTACAACTAAACGTTTGTGGAAATGCCGTTGTTATAGGATAGCTTACACTGCAGCTCTGGATTACAGTGCCATAGACAGTATTATTAAATTCAAGTCTATTTGGCGTTAATAACAAAATTCAAATAGAGTTAATAAACACAAAGAACTTGAGTAAGATCAAAGCCTTGCTGTGTGTGAAGTTTGACCAGAGAGCTAGGTATACTGTTTATAGTTCAGTTAAATTTACATAAAACAGGGAAATTACCAATCATCATAAGCTATGATATATAAGGCTCTAAGACTGAAAATGTTGTTTAAAGTTCTATTTTTAAATTAAAATACTCAAAATTATTATGCGTAGTTACAAAATTACCTTTTCCAACTAACGTGTTATATTGGTGCGAGAGAAAAATATCATGCAGTTCAGCAATCGAAAAAGGTGTCTGAAACGTCTCAATCAAAAGAAAAATGGTTTCAGTTTCAAAGGGGGGGGGGGTGTCGTATCGTATATATACTAAGCATGATCTTTTCATTTTTCGCACTAAACCATAAACGTAGGGGATTTTAATACCCCTGCCCCCTATACGAAACACTATACGTTTGCGGTCATTGTGATAACTTTTGAGATGGACCTTAACAATTGTAACAAAAAAGCAGTACTGCCTTGGAAAATCCAACATTCATATACTGAGATGAACCCTTATATGTTCCCAAGTGTAGGTTACATTTGAGTTTATAGCTGCCATTGCAGCCGGCAAGCTATGAGGCCCAGGGGCTTCTTGTTTCTTGTTTATAAGCAAGCGATCGATAGTTATACGTGTATACAATGTTTGTAATGTTTATTTGGTTTTAATTTCAGAAGTTGGAATTGTCTAGCAACTACAATGGCGACATGTAGCATAACTGAAGATCAAGTAAGATTCTTCCGCTTGTGGGACCTGGTGGTTGTAAAAGGACGTGATGTCTTAGCTGACGTATTAGCACATCAATTTTCAAAAATCTATGGTCCCAGTAAGACATTACAAGACATATTAAATGATACACGTGTGCAAAGAGTTATCTGTAAGTTACCTGTAAGATTATTCACGGATATTGAGGAAGATTTGTTGTATCCTCTGCATCAGACATGGGGCAGTCTATCATCACTTGGTCCAGCAAGTCAAACAGTGTCCTACAATGATCTAGATATTACGTTGATAAACGTGCTACTTAGAAATCTAGGCCAAATACAAGCAGCAACAGCAAATGTATGGGCAATGCCTGCCCCTACAGACACGTCTCAGGTCGCTTGCATAGCCAGAATGAGAATATGTAGAAATACACTTCTTCATTCTAACGGCTGTTTCAGTTTAACAGGATTTAAAACATTGTGGGCAAAAGTTGTTAATGATTTACTTATGCTATCAAATCTTTACTCCCAACAAGAATTTGATGACCTCCAACATCAACCGCTACAAGTATATAAGGAGAAGGGGAAAACAAAGGCAAAGCTAGGTAAACTGTATATTCTTATAATTTATTAATTGATTCATACATCTGTATATAGACATTGCATTTATAAATGTTCGGGATTCTGGGGGGACAACATGAGTAGTTACAGATACATGTGTCATACATAGCTACAATTAGTGAAAAGTTGACATAGTAATTATGATAGCATTGTTCTAGTTATATAAAAGTGTTAGGTACCCACATAATCACAGTGCTAATGTTGGCTATGCTACGGGTCAGCTCCCGGAACAACGTGAACCTTTAACATAACATGTACTTGAAACAGACCCTCAAACATGTTATAAAATTATCGAGTAAAGTCTGCAAAGAGTTTTAAATCATTAATTTAATATTCTTTTTATTTTGAATTGCATTAATTATTTATTGATAAAAAATTTAAACTTTTTTAAATCCTGACTTGAATAATTTTATGCTTGACAAGAAGCTATGAGATTTAATTTAAAAGATACAACATGGATGCTGCATGTGCAGAACCCCCGTCGCCAAAAAAATGCAAAACATCTTTTTATAATAATGTAGTAATATTGTTATCACGCAGTAATCATAAAAAGTCTTGTTTTGTTTTCTTCAAGATTCAAGTTCTTGGATAAATAAAATTGGCTTGAATGTTAATTGGTCCATTACGCTTGTCATTTTGCTCAACTGAAAAAAAAATCTACCTACCGACCCACTCCTCTAGTGATTGGTCGGCAACCACAAACCAGCAATTTTTTAAGGGTGGGCTCAGGATAAGTTTGCACATGAGTTTATTTGGATGAATCATTTGCGAAAATTCATTTAATATATTTTAGATGGTGATATGAGTTCACAGGAATCAGGGACAGCAAAAACAACAAAATCAGATGCTGTGCCTGTTGAAGTCGCTGTTCCAAAGATCAATGTACGTACAAAATATTTTTAAAATATCATAATATTTGCAATACTTCAGAAAAATTGTGAGAAAAATTACCATGTAACCATGTTTCCAGCTGTTCATCACAAAGTGCTAATAATCAGGTTAAAAGTTGAGCAGTAAGAGAGTTACGAATGAATGTAAGGAATGGGGCGGAACCTGAATATACACAGACCCACCCACACACTCAAAGACCCCCATAAACACTGACCCAGCAACATGTACACATATACACGCACATACACACGCACACACATACACACAAACAACAGGGGTGTATGATCTTTCTTTAGGTTTGGTAGGATTTTGTTTCTTTAGTGAATCACAGTTACATTGGCAATATGCTTTTTGCGTCCCTTGGCGTTGAAGGGACTGGTCCGTAATGAATGTTTTCTGAGCATTCTCACAACACTTTTACTGGGTCAGACGTTACTGTTTAAAGTGCTTTTCATTGTTTAAGTTGATATTATTCCAACATTTGTCTTTTTATGCCCATCACTATAGGAAGGGTATGCGTCGGCGGCAGCATATATATGTAACCTTTTCTTTGTCTCGGTATAACGGCTTTAACGTTCGTCAGATCATCTTCGTATTTAGTACAGGGTAAGTACAGGTCAAAGCACCGGTCGCATATAATTTTTACCTCGATTACTTCCAACATGGCCGATTGGCAGCCATGTTTATACCTGAGAGTGCACCTCACGTTGCGCTTATTTCGGGAAAGACGAAGCGTTGACTTGACGATTCAAAAGTGGATTGGCGAAGGCGTATTAGGCCAGGTGACATTTCAAAATGACCTTGCGAAGTAGATCAAAAGTCGATACGAATCTTGGACAATTTTTGAGGCGCTTAACACTTTCTTTGTCGCCCAATGACTGCTTAAGTTTTTATCCGATCAGCTTATATTTGGTACAGGATAAATACAGGTCAAAATTCAAATCGTATGTAATTTCGACATGGATCACGTTCAAGATGGCCGACTGGCGGCCATGTTTGTTCTCGAGATGTTAGTTCGCAATAATAGCTTTTGTTTTTGTCGGATATTCATATTTGGTACAGGGTAAATACTGGTCAAAGTGCACGTTGGATATAAGTTTGACCCCGATTACTTCCAACATTGCCGACTGGCGGCCATGTTTGTATCCGAGAGTGCACGTTACGTTGCGCCCATTTTGGGAAAGACAAAGCGATGACTGGATGATTCAAAGGTGGATTCACGTAGGCCATAGATTGGTGGGCGTATTAGGCCAGGCCACATTGCAAAGTGATCATGAAGAGTAGGCCAAATGCCGATGCGAATCTTCGATATTTTTTGTGCGTAATATTTTCTTTGTCGCGCAATAACTGCTTCAGTTTTTACCCGATCAACTTTATGTTTGGTACAGGGTACATACAGGTCAAAATGCAGTCTGCAATTTCCATGTGGATCACTTTCAAGATGGCCGACTGGCGGCCATGTTTTTTCCCGAGAGTGCACGTTACGTTGCGCCTATTTCGGGAAAGACGAAGCGATGACTGGAAAATTCAAAGGTGTATCACAAAGCCATAGGTTGGTGGGGTGTATTAGATCAAGTGACATTTCAAAGTGACCTAGGGAAGTAGGTCAAATTCCGATACGAATCTTCGACAGTTCACATTTACGTAACACTTTCCTTGCCTTGCAAAGACTGCTACAGTTTTTATCATATCTGCTGTATATTTGGTACAGGCTAAATACTGGTCAAAGTGCAGATAGGTCGTATTTTTGACTTGGATATCTTCCAAGACGGCTGACTGGCAGCCATGTTTGTACTCGAGATGTTAGCTTGCAATAATAACTTTCGCTTTTGTCGAATCATCTTCATATTAGGTGCAGGGTAAGTACTGGTCAAAGTACACGTCGGATATAAGTTTGACCCTGATTACTTCTAACATAACCGACTGGTGGCCATGTTTGTACCCGAGAGTGCATGTTACGTTGCGCATTTCGGGAATGACAAAGCAGTAATTGGACGATTTGAAGATCACGAAGGTCATAGGTTGGTGGGTGTATTAGGCCAAGTGACATTTCAAATTGAACTTGTGAAGTATGTCAAATGCCGATATGAATCTTCGACATTTTTTATTATGCGTAACACATTCTTTGTCGCACAATAACTTCTTCGGTTTTTATCCAATCAGCTTTATATTTGGTACAGGGTAAATACAGGGTAAAATGCAGACCGTCTGTAATATCGACGTGGATCGCTTTCAAGATGGCCGGCTGGTGTTTATGTTTGTTCCCGAGAGTGCAAGTTACGTAGCGCCCGTTTCGGGAAAGACGAAGTGATGAGTCGAGTATTCGAAGGCGGATTCATGAAGGCTATAGGTTGATGGGCGAATTAGGCCAAGTGACATTTCAAAGCGACCTTGAAAAGTAGGTCAAATTCCGATACGAATCTTCGAAATTTTTCGTTGTGCTTAACATTTCTTTGTCTGGCAATGACTGCTTCAGTATTTATCATATCAGCTTTATATTTAGTGCAGGCTAAATACTGGTCAAGGTGCAGATTGGCTGTAATTTTGACCTGGATATCTTCCAAAATGGCTGACTGGTGACCATGTTTGTTCTCGAGATGCTGGTTCGCAATAACAGCTTTGGTTGTTTTTGTCGGATTATCTTTATATTCGATACAAGGTAAGTACAGATCAGACATAATTTTGACGTCAATTACTTCCAACATGGCCGACTAGCGGGATAGACTAAGTGATGACTGGCCGATTCGAATGTGGATTCACGAATTTAAGGCCATAGGTTGGTAGGTGTATTAGGCCAGGTGACATTGATGGCTTTACAACTAAAGAAACTACATCATATGATGGGCACCTGTCTGCACCCGCAGACCTCTTGTTAATTTATACAGTTTGGCTACTAATATCGAAAACAAGAAGCCACAAATAATCTTTGGTATTGTGATTGCATCCAATGTTTTAAGATGGTAACACTGCATAGTGAAAAAACAAAGAAGCATTAATTTCACAGGTACCTGTATCTCTATCTGTATCTTCACTTTCACTTGCTCCAACATCTGTACCTACAACCAGGTACCTGCACCAGAACAAGGATGATATTGTCTCATCCCTTCACCATGATGATGGCTAGGCCAACTGAGTCCAATAAAAACGTGTGTTTATAAAAATTGTTGACGCATGCATGGCAAATGATTCATCCACCATCTGAGAGAACTGAATGGTACAATGCTCAGTGGTAACCAGCCTATCAGTAGATGGAACACATTATGTCAAACATTAAATTCATTGAGGATATTCCAAATAATTTTGAAGACGATTCATACTTTGATCCTATCATTGATCATCTCATCGTATAACAGGAAGTGATAAAAGCATTTCAGCACTTTTCACCAGAAGGAGCTATCATCGCAATTTATCAGTGATATTATTGCTATAGAATACATATATGTATTATCAAGGCAGAGAAAGTTGCATCATCGGGTTAAGTATGCAATACATTCAGGAACCCTCAAGATCAAACGACAGGTTCATACATTGGCAAGACAAATATTTCCCTCAAATCCGAAAAGGTTATTAACTTTATAAAAATGCCACTATAAGACCTCCGGTATATTTCAGATAACGATAGGTTAAGAAGTAATATCTTACCGGACGTAAATGAACTATCCTATGAAACAGTATTTTCACGAGGTGAGCTGTCTTCCGTACCATGTCATCAACCGTTCCTACCTAAGATGAAAGTCATTCAATCCGAAGTACAACGTACCTTAAATCGATACGATATACCACAGGGCGATATAAATTCCAATTACAACAAACAACAAGATTATTTGACTAACATTAAGGACAGTATCAATTACGCGGATATAATACTCCTAAGTACAAAACATATGAGCGAAGTCCATATGATTTGAGACCTCATTAACATTGAATTAGTTACAAAGATGATAAAAAATGTATAAGAAGATAACAGCACGGGACATCTTGAACAATTTGAAAAGGATGAACACAGATGAACACACACTTTTTACGGTGATTCAAAGAAATGGTTCTATTACGATTTCACTTTAACATTGTATTTATTTGCTCTTGTGCTATCATTTCGTGCAATATATGATTGAAAGATCATAAAAATATCTTCAAATACATTTCAGCTTGTTCTTTGTACACATCAAATCCTCCATGTCGTGTTTACACCAACCATACCGCAAACTGACTTACACATCACAAACATAATACGGAGGGGGCCTCGGCGCACCTTGGGTTAGTGGTTTTCTGAGACTGGGCTTGTGTTGGGTTGTGTTCTCAATTCAAAACACGTAAAAAAATATAAACAAATAATTAACTGAATTAATCATATAACTATTACCTAATTAAAAATTTTAGTAATTGAGTTCAAAGGGTCATTGGGTGCAAAAATTATCCTGGAGGCTATAGCACTATGTGCAGTATGTGTATTTATGTGCGTGTAAGCTCAATCTTAAGCAACAAAATAATCAACAAAGCGTTTGTAAAAATAGGACTCACAAAAGATTGATTAAAATTTTATTTCATTGCTGAATTAATTGTTACAAATTCCTTTCAGGACGAATCAGCAGATAATGAATGTAACATCTGTAGTGAACTCTTCGATAATGGTGCTCATCAACCTAAAGAATTGACATGTATGCACAAACTTCAACTGTGTTTAACCTGTTTCCTTAGAGAGGCAAAGGGGGAAAAAACTATGTCTTGTCCTTGCGGATGCAATGAGGTTACAACTCTGTCTGCAGAAGAAGAAAACATTGCTCATTATATAAAAGGTGTTGATAGACAGTTTGAGGAGATACACCAGGATTTTATTAAAATGCTAGACAATAAGAAACAGATTACTAGGAATCAAATTATTCAGGAATATGTAAATATCAATTCAGAAGATATGCAGAAGAAAAAGATTGTATCGAAAACCAGCCAACTAGACAGTCAAGCATATCAGTTGATAAACCAATCTTCAACTAAAAATGACAAAGCAATGGCCGTAATACAACAATACACCAGTGAAATAAAACAAGAAATACAAAGGGCCCTGGAATCAGTAGAAATACCAACACTGTTACACCAACAGGTAATGACACACTTGAAAGTCAGATTTTTCCCTAAGTAAGTGGAATGTTGTTTTTCAACTATTTTATAGCAGTTCTTGTTTTAGCATTGTAAGAGTTTAATCCCACCAAGTTACATATACCCAAGTCCACACATACAATCACACACATTTTTGTATCGTTATATAATAACTAACCCAAATTATTTTGAGGTACATTGACACTGGATGAAAAACTCTGAATTGTTCAAAAGCTGTCTCAAAAATGAAATCAAATGATAAGACTACAAAACAAATGGAGAAAAAACGATATAT
>JAOXYB010050403.1:0-11778 GCA_028565635.1 Phoronis ovalis | reverse complement strand
TAAACCAACTCTCCGGTTGATTGTAAAAGGAACCTTTGTTCGAGAGCTTTAAAAATGCTTTAGAAGTCGCGGACAGGTAACTTTCGGCGACTTTCTACTGGGCTTTACATCACGCTTCTTTCGAGTAGCCATTTTCCCAGGACCTGTGATGTTGATCTAGGTCAAATGACGTATATGGAAGGGGGGCGAAAATGTCATGTGATTTCTAGCAAAGTCGGATTTTTCACCGGTCTTCAGGAAAAGGTATTTTTTCATTAAAAATCAACAAGAAAAGTGAGAATTTATTTTGTAAATTTATTCCAAAGAATATGGCCAAGCAGAATTCACAAAAAAAGAAAACATCAACATTTTTTGCAAGTTACAGTATGTTAACGGTTCTCGCCATGTTAAAAGTACATGCTATATAGAATTGTGTACTCTAGTAATAACCAGCACTTTCACTGGGCTAAAATTAGTGCAAACACATCAACTCTAATGCTGGCACATTTACGCTGAAAAGAGTCGTTGTCGTAAGTGGTACTGCATAAAATATCCAGGGTACAAAATGTTCAAGACGTATATATCTCTTACTTACAGTAGGCTAATGCTATAACCGTACCTGGCTTATTGCTATATATGCCCGAATTTATTTGACCCCATGATTTTCACCAACGTTTCTCAGTTTTTCACTGATTGTATCACATGCACAAAAGAATTAAGCAGTTCGATAAATAACTTCCTAGCTAAACGATTTATGTATGGTCTGGGAAGCAATTATTTCCTTTAAATAAATACAAAAAATGCTCGCAAAATTACACATACTCTGCTCCATTCACTTAAGTGTCATATGACTAAGGCATTTTAAAATTATTATTCAGATTCCCGGAGGCCACATGTCTTATACAGTGTACCGTGAATTTGAATTATACATATTTTTTACTGAATAAGAAATACAGTTATAAAAACAACAATGTCAAGACTTAACATTTTTCAGTACAAAGTATGTTTAAATTAACTAAATTATTTCAAATGAAAAATATTTTTAAAAAGATTCTATTAATTCTATTCGGATATTCAATTATTTTATTTTTGTGCAGAATATGGGTTTGCGTTATCACGCATGAATATTTGAGGACATGTAACAATAAAATCAGTCGTTGTTCTTTGCCACGGAGCTGCAAGTCTTACGTGGTCGAAAACTGATATTAATGGGTAGCGGGTCTACGTGCAGTCTGGAATCAGGTACTGCTATGGAAAGTGATTAATCTCAGGTACATGTCTACACGTTCATGTACCCCGGATACATTTATGTAGTACCCCTTACGATAATGACTCTTTCAGCCACATCTGACACTTCATCTAGAACTTTTGTAAAGTTAAGTCTATACAATCTGTACTACATTAACTGAACTCAAATTGGACAGTTGGTAGTGCGTGCATGGCATAGTAAATTTCTTCAAAATCTGAAGGCCAAAGGCCAACAGTAAAGGGAGCACTATTTACACAATTACACCAGTGAGTAAATGCTAAAAATAACTCCCAGCAAATTGGATAACAGGGAAAGAATGCTAGAAACTAAAAGGTAACAGTTTTTTCTACAAGACATTGTGTATATATACAACATTCCAGGACCAATGGTATTTTTTGCTTATGCCCCAAAATAAGTGTTTAAAAATGTTTAACAATTAGCACATGGATTGTGCACTCAGAATGTGTATAAGTATTTATAAGCCCATTGTTGAGCTCAATATTTTTTGTTCCTTGGGCAAGTATTTTAGGTCTTTGAATAAACAACAGTAGCCTAAAATTGCAACCCAGTATTTTCATGAGTTACCTTAACTTTCCAATTTATAGATGAGCAGTATTGAGGACATTTATTTATTGCCAAAAATGCAAGCAAAGTGCAATTTCTGAACACCAGGGTGACTAACATTACAGCAGGTGGTAAAACAGGTCAAAGACATCTGTCATGCAAACTCCAATCACTGCTCAAACATGGTGTAATTATATATACACTTAACTTTCTAATATCTCTCTCTCTCTCTGCACAAAGGTTGAACAATAACAAAGGAGGAATTTACCTAAACCTTTGCACAAATGTTGGAAGGACCACTGTCTCAAAAAAACAAACTCATAGAGTGGAGTGAAAATGTCACGAAGCACCTGTTGTGTGGCATATTACACATGTATGTTAGATTTTCATATATAGCCTAGCTGTAATGTAACATTTATGTATATTTTAACCACAGAGACATGACTTATACTTGCAGTTTTTGACAGAACATGAAGTCAAATTCAGTTCATTATAAACCTGAACCTGAAATTCAGTTCAATATCTGGACTACAGTTACAAACTCTTACTTAAAATTCAGTTCAATATCTGGACTACAATTACAAATTCGTACTTCGAAATTCAGTTCAATATCTGGACTATTTATAATTATAAACCCGAACCCCGAAATTCAGTTCAATATCTGGACTGTAAACCAACAGAAAACTTGCCCTGCTAAATCAGTGTCAAAAAAACAGCATACACAGGACTACACCTGTGCACCAACTTTCAGCATTAAATGACCAATACCAACCATTTAAGCTTCTTAGTTACAAAGACCTGCCTATGACTAATTAGGTGTGCAGCTCCCTTCCACCTGTTTATAATGTGGCTTCATATAGCACCAGTGTATCTAAGCAAACCAGCCATTAGAGTTGTTTAAGTTAAAATTGCTCTACTTTACATTAATGGCTTTCTATTCTAAATGTACATAGACATATCGCTTTTTTACAATATGTTGAATAATATATTTATAGTCGCATTTCTAAAGATGCATTGTAGGTAACATGACGAGGCACGCTTTATTTTCGGAAAGCATTGATGGGAAGCATTCTTTGTCAAGAAAGAAAAACAAATATGTGTTATCCTAACCATTACGCTATTATAAATAGCCCGTAATAAGTATGGACGTAATGGTACATAAAATTCTGAAACCATGAAACAGAAACAGGTTCTTTAGGAAACTGTCACAGATCAGTCAAGTTGTCATCATCTACTGCTTGAAATTCGACACATGAATATATTTGTAACAAATCACCATAAAAACCAAACTTTTTTGCAAAAAAATTAATACACATTCCCTTTGATGCTTATTCTAACAAAGATCCAAACATGTATATAAAGAAATGTGAATAATTTAATCATTAATAGTGAGCTGTAGTAACATGCATGTGCCTTGCAACGTGATTTACTTTTTGTGGGACAGCACAGAAAACGAAATTTATGTAACTGGGTTTTGTCTGGAAAACTGTTGTATATTTTTAGCTGGTGAGTCACCTACTTAGCTAATTCACAATGATAAAACCCAGTGATAAGGCATAGGTAGTCACCTATGCATCCTTCAAGATAATTCAAGTACCAGATAGACAGCTACTGAAAATAAATTTACATGTCTACAAAACATAAGACAGTAATTAAATTTCAAGATAGTGCCTACTGTTTAGTAATTATATTTTATGAATTCATCAGATTAAATAGTCAGTTTTTTTTAAAAAGTAGGCTGCTTAAAAGGGTATGGAACTGAACCTGCAATCATAAAACAGACCCAACTAAAAAGTATAAACCCAGATCTTAATCTCTATCACAGAGCTCTCTTACAGTGAACAAGTGCCACTAACATTACACAAGCGATTTACTTCTAAAGACGCATTTTAAAAGAACAATTTCCAACAAGAATTATCAAAATTGCTCTATCCACTTTGAAGTTACAGGCACATGTGTGGCGACTCTGGAACTTGCTACTATAACCTTTATTACCCATAATGCAAAGTGTTGAGGAAATCAGAGATAAACGAGGTTTGCATGTAACCATATAGGAAAAATATCTTTTTTAACTGATATACACCCATAATGGTTCACTTTAAGTTCTAGTAACCTTTCATTGAAGCTAAGTCAACGTTACCTGAATTCCATCTAGTCCTTGTATACCTTCCATAAAGTAAGAAATTTCCGACAGGAATGACATGGTTTATTATAGCTAAGGAATGTACAACACAATGCTAAGAACATACAATATAGCAGTTGTCACTGCATTTCTTTGAGCTCCAGAAATCTTATTCACAAATTGTAGTATGTCCTTATGTAACCCTTTTACGATGACAATCCACACAAGTCTAAAGATTCCCGTTATTCTCTGAACCAGCCAAGATTATAGTCAATTAATGCAGATTCTCTTTCTTTTAAAAGACAAGAACTGGTGTAATTTCAAATAGAAGCCAATGACCAGATAATTTCATCAGAACCTTTGTCCAGCATTTATTTATAATACTAATAGCATCATCAAGAAAATAAGTATCGGGACAAAGGAGTAAACAGAACCATTTTAAATTCTTCTGAGGCGTACACTGATCCAACTAACAAAAACCTATGGTATACACCAGGATAGTAACCTATATATTAGCAATATCAGAGAAAAGCCTGGGGCTTGACTGATTGCATCTCTAATGTTAATAGTGGGTTCACATCTCAACAGGGGTCTTTCCAGACACTAGATTTTTCTACCTAACAACCTCTCCACACTACTAATCTTTATATTTTTATTTGTCTATTTCTTGAGGATACTACTGGACAGACATTATTTATCGATTATTACACAGTTTTCCTTTAGCAGTCATGGCCATAGCATAAACACAAACATTTTAAAGTGTTCTGGGATGACACAAAAGAAAGGCTATTACCTATGATGTACTGCCCAGTAAACCTGTCAACCTGTTCAGGGCATACACTAACCTGTAACTTCAGTGTACTGCAACAAGTTTTTAAAATTTTATGCACATATACATGATTAGGGTTTATATTATAAATTTATCACTGGCCCTGCAATAAGTATAAAACAAAATTATGGGGAAAAAAATGAGGGCATTAGTTTCATTGCAAAATGAAGTGCAGAATTGAATGTTCATTAAAGCACGGAACACCTTCAGATTTTAATATAGTTACTGGTGCAGACAGGTACTGAACACTAATACATCATGAACCTGAACATGGAATTCCATGCTTCATCTGACAGACAGCAACGATTGGGTGGTACATGCCATGGTTTGATGTATCAGATATTCCCTGCACATCTTTGGGCTTCACTGCAGCTACCATATATACTAATATGTATTTTTCTTAGTGACAAACCCAGATTCTTTCTCGTTCAATTTTAATATTGCTTGTGGACAATCCTGAGCCTTAAAAGTCACAAGGCTTGATTTTTTATAAATCTGGCAGTTAGGTAAACACTACAAACTTGTAAGACAATGGAGTGCATTTTCAAAGAGAGAAATTTTGAATTACTGTAAACTCAACAGCGTTCTACTCACTTGCCGATTTCCTCACTCTATGTTACCGAGTGTTTGTAACAGCAGTTTTTTGCCTAAATTGCTAAGTTGTATGAATCATCAACTCCATAGATTATTCAGATTCAGTGTAAATTACAGTAATTCTAAATATTTGAATATCATTGCATTTACCTTCAATATGAGAATTGTTGTAATGAAATGCCTAATCCAGAGTAAACACAAGTCAGCAAGAAGGGGGAAATATAAAACAAGTATTTTTTACTAACATGTCAATGCCAGTTTTATGTCAAATGCTTTACAATTTTAATTACAAATGACTAATGATCCAGGATGGGACTGGTCAGAACGGGTCATTTGACATATGACTGAAGCGTGTCAAGAAAAACAGCTTTTTACATCGTGATTTAAATGGAACCTTGATTTAAATTGTTCATGCTAGCACAGAACCAACATACCCGCTCCTGGTTTAAAATTTCAGTATTCACTACAGTAGTTTATCATTTGTTGTGGTCCTAATGATATTTTAATGCCCAATTCCATGACATGTAACTATCCCTCTTGCCTAAGGTCATACAACACTTCTTGTAATCTGATCAGTAATGTTTACTTCTGTTTGTGATTGATTCCTGAATGTAACCTGAAGTGGCATGTGGTCTCTATAGATAGTCCAATTCTTGTCCAGTAAATGTTTGTGCAGGTAAATCGCAAAATCAACAGCAGAACACTTAAAGAGTCCTGACAAGAATTGGACTAATTCTTTAGAGTTCTACACAACTATCAATTTTGTACAAATGTTTGGCAAAATAAAGAGACAATTTTCATTCCTGTTTCATTTCCATACTCTTAAATCCAAGTGTTATTTTTTTTGTTAAAATGTGAAGATTACCTATAATATTGTCCTACAATACAAAATATAAATACTGCCAATTTGAGTTTATAGATTTTTTGGAAATCCTATCTAACTACTAAAAGCATCATTCACTTTTAGACAAACAGATTCCACTAACCAACTCTGCATGCTATGCTAACCAAAAAAGAAGTTTTGGGGGAACTCAGTTTTCTCAGTTAATGTCTTGGTTTGGAAGTGGGCAGATACCTTTATAAATACAGTAATTAAATATTTTAGTATACACTTCCCTACACCTAAAACTTGCACGAGAGCATGTGGAGCTGAAGATCTGAACTTAACAGCATTTAAATAGCAGACTGCTTTTCCTGTGTTTAACATTCATGTATGACTGGGCTCCAGTAGACTAAACTAAATCATTCACAAGCTGTCAACAAGTACATGCTCTAGCTCTAAGCTGTTTCCCTAAAAACCAATACATTACAAACAAATTTTACAGAAATTCTGGTCATGGATGGCATGAAACATGTGCTACCAAATGCATTTGGAAGAATAATTTTGAATAGGTTATCAAGTTCAGATAACCTGTTCTGTCAGAGTTACACAGGTGCACACAAATTGTATCTCTCAGCAGACCATTCTTAGTTGTTACAACATTGCAAAGAACAACATCAGAATTTGCATAAAAAACCTACTTCGTATAGATATACAAGACAGTCATGATACTTGTGCCTGTTCGTTGACACGTCATCATAAAGTTATGTCACCAATATTGCATGTGACATATTTCCGAATAAATATAATACAAGGCTGCGCAACGTCCACCAAGTAGGATGTACTATCGTTTTATAAATATAATCATGTCATTCATGTTTTTTCAAAATTAGTTAGTAATCAGTAAAAACAAATCTTTGCTACTGACCTAATATGCTAGGGAAAAAAAAGTAACAGTTTATAACATTGATATTTAACTGCATTGTATGGTGAACTATCTTCAGTGTTACGTAAACTATAAGTCTTATTATTCTATTATGAATAGGCACTGGTTGACTGGATGACTGATACATAACTTGCAGGGCAAGTTACTTAAGCCAATACATAACAGTAACAGATTTAAATGTTGAGTGTTTCATGATGACATATACAGCTTTGATTAAATACCAAGTATGACGTATGGTTATTAATATACCGGAAAGATGTATATCTTTGTGACAGGGATCTTACCTCATCATAACCCAATGCCACCAGATGCTCTAGATGTTGTTTACTGATATGATTACCATCCAAACTTAATCCATTGACATTTCCGTTGTCTTCTCCTTTATTAAATTCGTTCAAATCCGCTCGTATTTTGGCTAGTGCCTTTTGGTGATATCCTAAACGTCCCATTTTTGCATTAGTTCTCTCAGCTAGATTCGGTGTACTTTGTGATAATTCCGAAGGCTTTAATGGCCCAGAATCATTCTGGGAATTAGGAGAATTCTTCCTCAAGTGACTTAAACTATCACGTATATCCTGAAGCATTTGCCGATTGTTTCCGGCAAATGTCGTTAACAAGGGACGCCTCCCGGAGGCTGCGGCACTAGCGCTCCCACCTCGATCCTTTGGTTCCTTATTACCGTTCATGAGGTGTAGTCCACAGTATCCTATATATAATATTCCACAAGGACTGTGCGAAATAAATCCTCAGTCACAACCATGTGTTATGTCACATTATGTCTATAGGATGAAATAATTTAAATATCTGGTGACTGTGCACCATGCACCATTAGTATCCAAGACTTGTAGCAAGAATGCTATTTATGCCATGACCTTGGGGCGTTACATTTCTGAAACACATAAAACACATATTTGTAAGCAAAGGTATTACAAGGCCTCACTTAGAGACACGTCCATTCCAAAGGCAATAACTGGAAAGCAAATATTGGCAGCTAGTCACAGTTCCCATCAAGAGTATACAGTTGCATAAAATATTCTCCACTCTACGTTGCTCCAGTTAAAAAAATGTTGGCAGGGATTAATGGGTTTACATAGTAGTAAACACCAAAACAGATTTGGCATTGTTTACACATTGTTTTGTATTGCAGCCACTTTTTAAAATGTAACCTACCCAGGTAATCACTATTGACAAATATTTAACTTGTGGTTATCAGATACCTTAATGATAACTTTTATTTACTTTTAATTAAATAATATAAATAATACATAGAATGACAGCACCCTGCAATGTTGAATGGCAATGTTTAATATATACTTGTGTAGGGGGAGTGTCTATGGGATAAGAATTTTGGATTTGGATTACAAACTTTTTCTTTCTTTTTTCTGAATGGCTACCCATTTATAAGTTCAAAAATTTGCTACAACATAGCTTACTGCAAAAGTTGGACAGCTTCCATGTAGCTTTCAAAAATGTTGGATTCGTTCCATGTTATTTTTCAAAATTTTCAGACTGTTGCTATATTTGCAAAAAAATTGATGCTTTTGCTACTACAAGCAAACATTTTGATCTGCTGGTACATACATATACTATACCCAAAGTCCACTATTAACCTCCTCTTACCCCAACAGGCTATACAAACCCGGGGAGGTACTCGAGGTATTTTTTGGTGGGGGTGTGCAGCCCAGTTGAAAATTTTGGATTTGGATTGTATATTTCTTACTGTATTTTTTTGGATTGCTACCACCGTCAAGAAATTCAAAAATTTGGATTGCTACTCGCTGCTTACAGCAAATAATTTGGATTAATTTTAGGTTTGTATCCATAAAACGATTTTTGGAATTTGGTTTGTATCAGTCAGTTTGCGTAAAAATGGCTTGTTACACAAATATTTTAAAATTTTGGATTGCTACCCTTATATTTCGCAAAATTTGGATTACTACCATTATATTTCAAAAAAATTGGATTTGGTTTGCTACCGCAAGCAAAAATTTTGGATTGGGTTCCGCGGCACATCCCCGCATTAAAAAAACCATGAGTACCCCCCCAGGTATACAAAGTATGCACCAGTTCTTAATTTGGACCAATTACATGAATATCACAGGACTACAAAATATATAAAGGACAAGACAAATCTTCCAGTCCATTCTGTTGAGTAAATCTTCAAACATTGACAGAGAATTAACTTTAATATTGGCAACGTTGGGTAGTGATAGCTATATTGGGAAGTGGGCATCCTCTCTGAAGACATGTTGTCAAACACACTGCCCACAAAGTAATCACATCATAACGGGTAGCACCTGATTGAATCATTACCACTGAGGCAGTGAGTCACTTGAAACCAGTTGAAAGGGTCTTCCTGCTTCAAATACATGTACATCGTCTCACTTATATTAAAATAAACACTGATTTTATACAAACGGCAACTGAAACAGTTAGCTATACCTTTAGGTTGATCGACTGCAAGGTAAATGCAAAAAATATTCAAAGCAAAGTTGTGCTACCAGTACAATTTCCCGACAAGGAAGGTAATTTAAGGTCACATACCATCATAATAGTTAGCGACACGCGTATCTTCGAACTTTAATATGTGAAACATGTATCTCATATAATCAATATGATACTTCAGTTTCTCGTGGTATCATTTTTATTATCAAAAGTAGTAATACAAAAGCTATAGTGCATAAAGAATGCGAATAACTGGCGATGTACGGAATTACGTCCGCCATGTTGTTTTGAGAGTAACATTCCATCCACACGAAATTCATTAAATATTTTGACATTTTAGCGTAAAAATCCCACATTTTGAGCCAAATAAACATTCATGTACATACAGTTATACCTATGAATCCTGATAAATTACTAAAATAATATGTACTTACCAGAATATAGTCACACAATGCTCCTGTTAACCTTCGGTTCGTTCAAATGAGAGGCTTGGGAAATTCTTTCGATAGGGAGAATTGAAATATACATCAACTGTACTAATTAATCAAGAGCTTCGCTTGACGTCAAATAGCTGAAATAAAAATACACAGTCATATACAAATGCATTACATTCTACGACCTGTTCGGTTTTTGCGATGTCTGAGTTTAATCAAATGTATAGAGTTTTAACAGCGTCACCCTTAGAGAATGAACTCTCCCTCTTGGTTCACTAATTGTTTGCTTTGCCTTATGGCTGAAAAGACTGCCAATTGATTGACACTACGCTACGCCTATTTGCGACATTGTTGACATTCCAATGTGATCATGTGATTAGATAAATAATCATCGAAAATAACTGAAGTAAATAAAGGACACGTGGATATCTCTCAAAGTGAGAAAAATAAATAGAAAGTACAATAACAATGATTTCACAAGTAGTTTGTGGACAGAAAAAAATAAAAACATACAAAAGTTTTTCACATGTAATGGAATTTTCTTGATGAGATAAAATATGTGCTGTTTATTTTTTAAAAGCGGATCTGTTAGCGACCCTTTTGTATGTACCATTTACAATATACATATTGCCCGAGGTATTTAAGGTCGACATTGTTAAAAGTTTATTAATTACACTGATATTCAAGGTTGATATTATTAAAAATTTATTAAATTGATATTTGTGGTATCATGTCAGAATTAATATCATAAAGTCCATAAAGTCAAGACGAGATAAAATGCTCGACACAGAATTATCAGCATATCTTTTTCGTATTTTCGATAAACAATGATATTTCCCGAATATACCTTCTGTCTTTCTCATTATTCTTGAAAGGTGTTTAAAAAACCCATAAAAATCACAGTCTGTTACAAAAAAGAAAAAATAAACCGAATGTATCACTTAAGTTTTCACTGAAACTGAAAATTAATATTGAAAGAAACATAATTATTATGAAAATGTCAACATTTCTATAAAAAATATATAAAGACTATAATTTCCTGACAAAAACAACATATTTTTTTAAGTAGCCAAAAACTTTATGATAAATGTCGCAAAACTTGTCTTTTCTTTCTGCATGTAATCGTTTTGGTTTGAGCAAGGGCGTACATTAATTCCTAAAAGCCAGATCGAACCGTGATCGCGTGAAAAATCCCTATTTCAGCCGTTACCTTTTAACCCGATAAGATAGGAAATACGCACATTGTCTTCCACCAGCTGGAAACGTCACGATAGTGGAAGCGCTACCTGGTGGGAGACATTGGAAATACGCATGCTTTTGCAATTAAGGATTTTTATAGACACGTTTTCGTTAACAAATTATTTCAATTGCAAAACAATTCAGGTTTGGTCATGGTAACCTGAGTGCAAAATTTTTGAATCAAAAGTAAACATACAATATAGATATGCCAGGAAATATGATTGTAATCCATTGCGATTGGATTGTTATGTTTAGTGATTAGTTTATCTCCCCCGAAACTATGTTGTTCCAAGCAATTACCCATAGCACACAGGAGGAGAAATATTTTATGACTGATATCATACTTGTTGTAAGCCAAACACATATTTATGCAAACATTTCTCGACTTTCTCCTAGGCACTTGTTCGCTTTTAATAACTGCATACTTCGGCGATTCGTACTGAACTATGTTTGTCTAAAAATACGGTGCTACATCACCAGTAGCCCGGGGGGGGTACTCAAGGTATTTTTTGGTAGGGGTGTGAGGCGGACCAAAAAATTTTGGATTTGGATTGTAT
>JAOXYB010050392.1:0-11780 GCA_028565635.1 Phoronis ovalis | reverse complement strand
GTGGACGGAAAATGAAGCGCTTTATTATAGAGCGCTTTATTATGAAGCGCTCCAAGTGTAAGTGTGAATGGAGCTATAGTTACTTAGAAATATTTCACCAGTGTGTTCCATATTTAACTTTTTTAAATCAGGAAAGAATTAGTTGTGATGACTCATCACATTTTACAATTTTCATCAAGTTGGAGAGACATAATGTGCCCGCATTAATATAATAAATGTCATATAATGTTTGTCAAAGGGCATGAATACAGCAATTCTTTAAATTAATAGCTGAACACTGAATAATTTTGCAGAGTTAATTTTGTGACTATTAGATATAAATTATTATCATGTACTAGATTTTTTCTAACAGTATTTTGCATAATGTCATCAGGTATCAATATAATTCCGCTACCGGCCTTCGCTTTGTCATCCCTAAGACTTTTTTGTTTCACAGTGCATTAATTCTGCCAAATGGTGGCTTTTCGCTCTGATACTGTTCCTCCTTGTTTATAAGCTTTAATCAGATGCTGGATTATCGCGTTTTGTATCCTTCTGCCCGTTTGTTATTGATAATTCTTTGATCTATTATCAAACTGTAGTCCCACATGTAACTCATTAGTCTAACTCTAATACACAGAGACGTACTCAAATGCATCATTCGATTCGCCTCAGCTTTTTCTGTGCTGCGTTGAGAAACTACTATACTGAGTGAGTGACGGAAAAGGTCGAGGAGTTCCAAATGTCTTGCGTTACTAAGAGACCTCAAGCAGGAGGACAGGGAACTAATCTAGGATCATTAAAAGCTTAGACCCAGAGAACATCATACGTTAGGTTGCTGGTTACTATTTTTACATGGAAATGTGCATAACATAAGTTATGTGTACGAAATTACACAGGCCCCGAGAAGACACCTCGGGACAGCCAGGAAACGGGTTGTACAAGTTCGGTAAAACTGAATTTAACAAGTCATTTGTTTTTTTATTTTGATCATGTTATGTTAGTACCCTATATAGCTGTTAATAGTTCCTAGGCTTGCAGTTGAAACTGATGGCAAATGACATGGGCATATGTCAAACTATACAACTGTGTGTAGTAAAGTAAGTGTGATGGCAGATATGTGAAAGCAAATGTATTCTGTAAAATGCCAATTTGCCATCTTTCCTTAGCCTGGTTTAAACTAGGATATATAAAACTCTAAAACTCTTAGAATTTTATATATCCTAGGTTTAAATAAGTATTTAATGACATTCAGTGGTTTTCTATTCATTCAATGTATTTTATACTTTTGGTTGTTCGATAGTAAAGGGTCTCAGATAGTGTAAAATTAAAACCATAACAAATTTCAGTAGAAAAGTGTCAGAGAAGAAAGTTGTCAAGTCTCTCGCACCAAGATGGAAACTCGTTTTTGTGGCTTGTTTTTCAACATTGGATGCAATAGAGAACTCCCAGGAGAGAACTGTTCAAACACATCTGTTTCTTGCTGACAAATTCCATCAACTTGACAGGTTTGAAAAAGTTACCCAAACCAATTCATAGCCTACAAACTCTAATCTAAATCAAACTTTCTGCCAACTTGACCTAGGGTAATTTACTACTGCTTGCAATGAGATGAAACCCTATAATAGCATTATAGTTATGTCATAAATAGCTAAATAAAGGAAACAGTGGGGGGGGGGGGGGTGCCAGTGAGAATAGTTGGAAACTCATATCTGTTAAGGAGGGTAAAAAAATAGCCTCTTTTTAGGACCAATGCATTCAAAATTAATACCCTTTTCGTGATCGAGATGATCTTTTTATCTTGTAATCCAGAAAAGAAACAACCATGTTTTATGTTTTTTAGCAAGCAAACATCTTAAAACTATGATAATCTTATTTTGTTTTTCAGACCAGGTAGTAAAACACACCCTTGTGTTACTTTCAGGACTAAGTTTTTGTTTTTGCTAGATTGTAGAGATACCAAAAATTACAAAATCACCGACAAAGTAGACATACCTAGGATCAAAAAAATGGACCCTTTCCAAAGCGGAGCCTCCTAATATAACTTTGATTCAGCCATATCCCAGGGAAAGAACATGTGTTCCCCAGGGGAAATAGTACATACCACGGGGTTGCACTTTTGCTGCAAATATTACCAGTAAAAATCAACCCCGTATTTTAAAGGAGTAAACATTTTTAGGATATTGCTTACAAAAGAAAGATCAACTTTGCACAGATTATCCCCTGGCACTACAAAAGAAAGGTATAGTGTTTTCATAGTAAAATATTTTCTGGTAATAATTTAATACTGTTTGTATGCATTTTGTGTGATTATAATAGCATAGCACCACCATTCAATAAAAATTTAGTCATGCTTGACCCAATATTATAATGGGGATTTCATACTGCAACCATACCTGCTGCACCCCTACCTGTACTGAAGTTATTCAAGTGTAACAATAAGGGGGCAAGAGTACAGTGTAGTTTATATGAAAACCTAGATAAATACAATCACATATGTTATCAAGTTTCCTACAACATGTAACCCCGGAGAGACACTTGCCGAAATGCTTGTGTTGCCGCACCCAGGGAAAACTTAAATGAGCTTTTAGCAAAATCCTACACCGTGATATGTGGAGATACAAGAAAACTTTGTTCAGTCTTAAAAAGACACCTATGGTAAATAAAACTGTAGTCCTTAAACTTTCTAATTTCCCCAAGAAGCACATAGAACAGGTAACATGTAATAGCCACCTGTCACAATAAGTGTGTTGTTCTTATGGAGGAATTCCCCAATAAGTTCATGTTGAAAGTACACCTTCCATGACAAAATGTTAAAATGTCTCATAGGGATAAAAATAGTACACTTGCAATTCTTCCATGAATATAGTAAATTCTGGTAGGCAGATCAGCAATAGTAATTACTGAATTATTGATTTTTTTTTTATTTCAAGGCAGTAGGAAAAGAATTTTAATGTGTTATTAGGTAAAAATTATTTCTTAAATACAATACACACTTTTCTGTAAACAAAAAATACAGCTAATTAATTACTTGACAAACAAACACCCTATTGCTCAATACTATGGAGGTGGATGAGTAATCCAATGGTGTGCTTATGCCACAAAAATCCAAACACAGCTTCTCAGCAAATTAAGCAAGTTAACTGATAGTATCAGCAGAATAGGAGCTAAAGTCTAGAATTTGTACTACTGTAATAAATATAAAAGATGTGGACAAGGGGAGTGAAACCAAACAATCCCACAATTCACCACAGCTACAAAAGAACCGAGATGTATTGTAGGATTGATCATTCATAACCCATGTTACAAGGTGCAATTGACATAGGTTTATTTCACCATTTATTTCACCACATTGCTTACACTATAACCTGATTAACCTAATATTTAGAACACCTGTGCCCAGATTATCCACAAATTTTATTACATGTCAAATAACAATGGTTGACAGATGAAGATCATTGAACAGAAGTATTCTAAACATATACAAATAGTGATAAACTTAAAATTCTGAATTTCCTACCTTTTTCTGCAAAATAAATGACAAATTCTGCAACAGAAACAGCAATTCTGCAAAATTTTCTGCATAAATTATATACTTTTTTAAGGTGATTTTGTCGAAATTTTAATCAAACACAACCAAACCCATGCAGCACGAAGTTTACCGTGATCCATTCAACACCTCGGCTGTTTTTCCTGAGCCTCATGTAATTATAAATACAAGCAATTCTGCAAGACTCTGCAATAGCCTTAGAAAACCTATTTGCCATCCTTGCCACAGAATCATGGCTGCAGTGAGAAAATGGTAGATGAACAATCCCACTTAGTTTCAATATATACTCCTAGCAGATAGTCAAGGACTTAATAATTAGTTTTCACAGATAAGGCATTGTATTTTCTAACATAATTTTAAAAAATTATCTGTTCTACAATCCTCCACAATGGCATAGCTTTAGTATGAATGTGCCATTTTATCAGCGATATAAAATGGTAACAAATTTATGTATACTCCAGTCTATGAAAATGTTCTGAAAAGGTAATCCTGCTTGTAAAGACATTAAGAAAACAAGGAATCAAAATATGAAGTTTACACACTAAATTTGTAAAAAACAATGTTTATATTACCACAGAAATGTTTCAGAGCTTGGCAATAAACTTTAATACTGCAGTTACTCAGGAAATTAAGAAATTAGGAAATAGTTTTGTTAACATCATCATTGCCTACCCTTTTTGTTGGTTATTGTGCTGTTATATGAAGCATCATGATTGAAATCTTGCAATTTTTAATTCAATTTTTTTTAACACAACATAAGTTAAAACATTTAATGTTTGATTGCAGTAAAGCGTTTTTACCTTCAAATCAAACATTTTAGTATTACTTTATAATCCTACTTTTGTAAATGAATTGTATAACATACATAGCTAAGTTTGAGATATCATCTATAGGCATATAACCTTATGTTAACCAAGTTAGTGCAATAAACTATAATGATACTTGATAAACAAATGAAAACACAGGATAAGTATTACACAGCTCATTTAGATATAAAATTTCTGAGTTCCACTAAATATTCCGAAAAGTGATACACTGAAAGTGGTATGATGATCTGGTGCTTGTCAGGATGTGTAACTACTTAAAATTTAGCAACTTTAAATATATATAAGTTAGGTATACTTGTATTTCTGATGTGGTCTCTAGAAATTAGTAGTTGTAACTAAATGAATGTATAACAATTACATATCTAGCAATTAAGCTGAGACCTTCTATCCTTACTGTCCTCAAACCTTAATTATTTCTGTGTCCACAGTTCTCTGGTTGCAAGCCACTTTTCTCCATGTCACGCATAATTAATTTTGCATTGAACCAAGCTATTAGCATGGCCATAGCCATAGTCACCATAGTCAATTACGCACAGTCTGAGATGGTCACAGTAATGATGTGTCACATGAGAAATTACAGTGTAGCCTCTTTAGAAAATGTTGATGAGTGGGGAAAGGAAGTATGTGGTCAGGGATATGGTAACCCTAAGGTTGTTTAAATGCATGCTCCTGGGTGCAGGCTGTTAAATGTAGAGTTTACATTCTTAAGTTTTTAATATCTCATATTGGCATATCAGAACAGCAGTGTCTGAGCTAACTTTCTCACAAGTGGTAATTCACATGTTTTAAATCAATATCAATATTAGTATAACTGTAGAGATAATATACTGTGCACACACTATTACAAAAAAATACCCATGGCCATAAAGTTCTGCACTCAACGTCATGGTCATAGGCACAGCAAAATGTATGCACTCTCACAAGATAAATTAAAAACAAGTTTTTGTAATTATTGTCACAAAAGGTTTATATTAAAAGCAACATTTAGTATTATTTAATAATTACAGACCGGGTCACAGGCACTCATAAATATCTAAACATTTTACGTCATTGATTGAAACGCAAATATAAACACAAGATAGCTATTTTAATAAATGTATTAATTTTTCTTAACTACTTAACGCACTACTGCATCTCGTCTGAAAGTTGTTAATGGATTTTATTACGATGCTTACATGTTGAAAGACAGAAGCTAGCTCACTGGCAAATAAATATAAAACGAATAGGAGAATGCCTCTGATACATCGACCAGCCGTGACACTGACAAGGATTACTAACGGTACTATAGCATATATAGGGTTATCAATTTAAAGACGACAAAGCCTCAAAACGGCAAAAGACGACACTGAAAATATGACAATGTTTAATGCTTTTGAACAAGCATCTAGAAAAGAAGTCCGATGATGTCTAATAAGAAATAACAATATATACTTACATCTTCCCATTTGATGAATTTGTTTCCTTTCTGTAGAGATTCGGGGACAGAAATTGGTTTTAACTGTACAACATGAACACCCGGCTTTGCCCCCGCCATTTCTGTTTTGAGTCAGTTAGGCGTGTCGAGCGACACCTAGATAGACAAATTCATTCTTGCATCCTCTCAAAAAGTAAATAAGTCTATTGAAGTTTAAGTACATCTATGCGAATACATCATACGACATTTATCCGTATTTATTTCAATTCAATTGGCATTACTATTCACAGTAGCATATGGGTTTACATCTTAACCAGGATCTTAATCCGCATATATTATAACTGTCACCCTACAACTCACTGATAGACTCTTCTGATAAATCATGTGACTTGTCATGTGATCAACCCCACTGTACAGCGGAAACTTCGGGCAAAACGCTCATTTGATTTGAACATGATTTTTATTGTATTGACTATAGAAAATGAGTCAGAAAGTTGATGAAACACTTAATGAAGTATTCCGGCTGTATAGGACGCACGGTGACACGGATTACATAGGAGAGTATGTCAGCAAGCAAGCTCACAGTATTCAATGCGGTATGCTTGCTGAGCAAGAGGGATTTCCAACAGAGGTGCTAA
Organism: Phoronis ovalis; assembly: GCA_028565635.1. Classification (NCBI taxonomy): domain Eukaryota; kingdom Metazoa; phylum Phoronida; family Phoronidae; genus Phoronis; species Phoronis ovalis. Next base: position 5,372 of record JAOXYB010050392.1, on the reverse strand, counting down.
TATAATATTAAAGTTACAAGTAATGTTACTTACTAAATTCGTCTCTTAATGTGTTTTACTTAAATTTTTTTATCAATAAATTACTATCCAAAACACTTAGAACAAAGTCCAGCGAAAACGAAATAACCATCTAATACAGGCAACATATATGAACCGATAAACACCAAAGTGAATCCCGAGTCCCAATGCAACAAATGGATTCTCACATAAAATACAATTTGAGCAAGCAAGCTAGCTATTTCGCAAAATGATTTAATTTCCATCCTACATAGAAATATTTTTTGATATTTCAGTGTACTTTTAAATTATTTTTCTCAATATATAATCATGAAATTTCATTTTAGTATTTAATAATTATAATACATTGTTATGGGATGAATATGTTGTATTTTAATAAACCAAGTATAGGAAATACTCTATTATTGCTTAACTATATGCAGCAGGGGTATAGATAGGCCTAATAATAGGACAAATAGGGGGCTCAATCTGATATATTGATCCCAACGCTCATCTTTCGAAATTAACAAAAACAATGAACATTTTCATACAGCAATGATCTGATGGTCTTTGTTTGTTTTGGTATTACAACATTTGTGGACTTTTAACTAAATAAATGCCAAGTGACCATAATTGCGTATCGTGGCATCTTGATTGATTTTCACTGATTTTTTACCATCTGGCTACTTTACATGTAGATTTATATTGTCTTCGCTTGATGATAACAAACCAAACCTTTGGTGTATTGTTGTATGAAAATTTTCATAGTATGGGTGAGTTTTTTTTAATTACGAAAGACGATAGATAGTAACATTTTAGGCTCAATACGTCAGACATTGGGCCTATTATTAGGTCTAGGACATAGGCAACCAAATGAATTGAACATGGAATTGAACAGCCTGTCCTTAGATTTACATACTGAAAGTTCCAGTTGTAGATATACTTCATCAACCTAAAACATTTTGTTTCATACAGATAGTTCTTGGTGCCTTTCTACATGATATAGGGCATCTAGTAGGGCATGACAGATGCATGGAACCAATGATTACAGATGGGATTAATTTTGGAGCAAAGGTGAGTCTCCAAAGTGCATCATTTTCTGTATTTTAATTGTAAATACATGTGTATGTTCATGTATATCATTTAACTCTCATTTTACCTGCAAAGTAGTTATTGCAGAATGATGTTTTTCTTTTAAATAAGAATCCTTTTCTTCTTCACCCTGTAGGATCATGACATTGTTGGTGAAAAGTTCCTGAAAGACTTAGGTTTTCCTGCTGCTGTAACTGATTTTGTAAGAGGACATGTAAATGCAAAGCGCTACCTAGTGTTCAAGGACAAGGATTATTATGAAAGTAAATAAGTTTATTCATCAATATCTGGATCCGCCACATGATATATACATATTTATACCTATAAACCGCCAGCATATGACTGAAGTAGTCTACAAAATCAGTCTTGATGTCAAGAAGTTTTGGCTAACGCTTAGACATTTTTTTGTACTTATTTGAAAATCATCTTCCATACAAGAAATAGCTGTCCGAGTAAACACCCAAGTTTCCAAAAGACCAAGTGGAAGCATATAATCTACATTATTCACTCCTCAATGTTATTCAGTCACTAAAGCTAAACTTCTGGAAAAGGTGAGACAATTATGAGGGGTTAGGGGTCCCCCCCCCCCAGGGTGCAATGCTTGCAGTTAAAAATTGGCAATGCTTGCTACTGGCACTTGGCAAGAAAAAAATACAACCAAAAAAACAATCACAGTAAGTTACAAAAAAACAAGTTGCCAAAAAGGCAAAATAAAACGGTCAAAAAGAAAATGCTCACCAATGCTCGCGAAAACCCCCCTATAGCCCTCAATTATAACAAAGGTTACTATTCCAGGGGACCTTTGCAATCCAGTTACTATTTACCAGAGGCTCAAATATAATCTCGTGTGCATCTCCAAGAAAGCAAAATAAAATGACAAGTCTCCCAAAAAGGACCCTCTTCTAGAGCTGCTCTCAAACAAATCTCCAGCCATTTCACTGTAGTGACTACAACATTGCGAGCAGTGATTGTTGCAAATGTATTATTAAAATTATGTTAATAATTGTAGAACTGTCTTCAGCCAGTAAAAAAACTTTGGTACACCAGGGAGGTCCCATGACAGCGACAGAGGCGGAAACCTTCGAGAAATCTGATCAATTTAAAGCCATTCTCAAAATGAGAACCTGGGATGAACAGGCCAAAGATCCAAACAAGATAATGGAGCCTTTAGAAAAATATGAGGACATGTGTAGGAAATATTTGCATTCGTTAGATAAATAAAATGAATATTAGTATTAAGCAGGTATTATAAAGTACTCGCTCAAGATGTGGAAGTATCAGGCTAGATAACCATCTCAACAATTTCTCAGCTAGAAAAGTTCTTAACTCACAAAAATTTAATGTTGCAACAAAATATTTGTGAAAACCAGATCTTTGTGATGTATTGTTTGCATCCAATGTTGTCTGACAGCAGACTCCGTTAGGTGCTCAAATTTACACTTTAGGCAAGACCAAAAATAAACTTTGTTTAACAGACCTGTACAACCTCTTCAAATTTTGTCATTTTACTTCTTTTTTATTGTAATAAAATCAAAGTTAAAAACCCAACTTGCACAAAATCTAGCGGTGTTGCCAGATTCATTTTTTTTCTTTTAGCACTAAAAAAAGCCTGACCGACTAAGCTTTCACCCATGAAAACAACTGTTATTTTTGGTGTGGCCTTAGGTATACATTTTTTATAGTGTTCTACAGATTTGTGGATTGTGTTAATGTGTTTTCCTAAAAAACATGAAGCAGTGCAAGGAAAATAATATGCAGAACTTGGGTAAAATTATAATGAAACAAATATTATACTTTATTTGAACCTAGAGATAAAACACAATAAGTGTCTGACAAGAAACAGAAAACTGTATTGTTAGCTCATCTTTCTGATCACGTTTTTCATAAACTGTAGACGAGCAGAGATAATGTTAAGACTCGTACATAAAGGAAAGAACTGCATTGTACTTCATTTCATATTGTCTCCGTTTTTAAAGTTGTCCACCTTTATGCTTTTCATTTTGGAGAGAAGTAACTCAGAATACTTTCTGCTCTTGGAAGTGAACTCTGAAAGAAAAAGAGCTAAATTATTGTTTCTTCCTTATCCCAGTAAACTTCCTATATCATAGCATTCACACACTAGAGTAGGAGATTTGCCTACTGAAGAATTGCAAACTGGAAAATTCTCACACTGGGATGTCTCTCCAGAATCCAATACGATACCACATGGAATGTTACCTTTACACATATCTAACCTTCCCTGGAAGATACTAAACATGCTTTATATTAACTAGATTATATAGCCTTTTCCCAATCTGAACTCAATGTTTTTACAAGATTACAGAATAATTTTATCCAGAATAAAATACTCAATATTTTATTCAGAAAATTTCAAATTTAATATCATGATGGATTTTGAAAATGTGCATACTGCACTAGTTGCCAGTTTTGTATACAATCTAATCTGTTATTCCAGTTGAAGAGTAAAAATACAGGCTACACTGACAGTGCAGTTAGCCAGAAACATAACACAGTCAAATACCTTGCCAACTGGAGAAGCTGGTCTACTTCTTGGGCTCTGATCATTAGTTACATTGCCTGTATTATCATTCCCTTCTCTTCTGTTTTGCATAAGTCTTGTTAACCAATCTAATTTCTTTGGTGAATTTTCCTTATCTACAACTGGCACATGGACACAGCGCGGTTCTGGATTTAATACGTAATTTGGTAGATTACTTGTAGGAGACGGAGGGATTGCAGCTTCCTTGATCATCATGTGGTCAACAAAAAGCTTTTTGATGTGTGGACAAGTACCCCTGCTGTGTAATGTGTCTTGATTAATAGCAGTGAACACAGATCTTTTACTTGGACTGGAAGTATTATTTTGTAATATATTGCACATTTTCTTTGACTGTTGAGTGTTTTCATTTGATTCCAGTTTCCTTTTTGCTCCATACTTGATGGGAGAAAGTGCATCTATCACTTGCACACCAGACTCATTAAATGAAATTGTTTTTCTAGGACTTAATATAACACTCAGTTTTCGAGGCGATACCTTTTTACAAGGAGATGCCAGTTTCTCCTGCAAATTATTCCCAGGACTTAGCCACCTTGCAATAGAACCAGGAGATGATGCTAGTCTAGAGCTTGAAGATGTTGATGGCAAACTTGTATTGTTGGATATGACGTATGGATACCTGATGATACCACTAGATTGCAAACAAGCAGTAGATACACCTGTAGACAAAAAATAAGTTTCACCCAACCAATCACAATAGATAAACCAAGTGTCATAACTCAAAATTTAATTTGCCTAACAATTACATGACTAAATCATGAATTGTCAGTTTGAATAGTTTTATAATTTTTACGTACGAGAAATGGAATGCATTTAAATCAAAAATAACAGTGTAGTGAAAACAAGGCAAAAATATTCATTTCAAATAAATCTTAAACATAGATATTAAAGAGAGACACTCGGCAGTAATCTCACCTTTTTCGCTTGCAAGTTTATAAGCATTTCCTATGACATCACCAGATTCAGTACCACATGGCCCACGTTGAACCCTCCATATTCTCATAGTGTTGTCATCAGATGCTGTCACAATCTGCAATACCAAACTATTCTGATAATTGTGTCTTTAAGTTGACTGTTTTTACACTTGCTGAACTACAAGTCTCTTGGTATCCAAAGATAAAACTTTAAACTTATCATTTCATGCAGTTACTTATTTGCCATGAGTTTTCTTGACACAATTGAAAATTGCCAGTTTCCTTGTTGGCAATAGTGCTGCGCAGTAATCATGGACAAGTCATGCATATTCATATGACCTGATTATGAATATCTACTACAACCACTTTGCTTAGTTAACATACTAAAATACAAATTTAGGCAGACTCACAAGGTAATTGGTTTTGGGACACAGGGAATCAAAGAATCATCTAGAAAATCTTTAGTGAAAAGTTGGTTGAATATCTGTGCAAGCGCAAAAAAGCTAGATTCACTAGAAAATGCAGTAGCACACATAAGAGAAACCATTTGCATAAAGAATTTCCAATAGTGAAAGTACCACCTACCTTTGACATATCCGTTGGACACCAGACAACATCAGTGACCTCACTCTCATGACCTTGCAATGTAATAACAGATGAGCTGGCACCACTGATCTGAAACGTTATAAAGAGTTTTTGATATCTAATGTGGTTCAATTAATTACAACATAATAGATAACTAGACATTCGGTGAGTTGTAAACAACTCCGAGAGTGTACCCCCAGCCAAGAATGCTGTCAGTTGGAGAGACT
>JAOXYB010050380.1:0-11781 GCA_028565635.1 Phoronis ovalis | reverse complement strand
AAGTAGTGTCAAGTAGTATTAAGTAGTTTTTCAGTATAAAAATGGGCATTTTAAGTAGTTTTAGGGGTACCTAGTGTCCCTGACTAAAATGGTGAAAAACCTACCCTTTTCAGACAGTCCCCCCCCCCCCGTATTGACTAATGTAGGAAGTGACACCACCGTGGGTATTTTGCAATCATTTGCTCTAGCTTCTCAAACTGTCATGATTTACATAACCTTAATTTTCATAGGCTGATATTAGTACCTCACCCTCTGCATGTTCATGTAACCGAGACCAGAGAAACATCATTTGTCGAGCATGTGGACATACGTTTTTCGGTCGTGTACGCAAGCCCTGCTATGCTCATCCCAATGTTATACATTTGATGGACAATGATAACTGCCCGCAATGTCATGCTGGTCAGTTACAGGAGTTTAATTTTGGTGGAGAGAAGAGGACACAGTAGTTAGTGTAAATAGTGAAGTGTGTTAATATTTTAAACTGACTTATGAAATGTGCTTATTACACCAACCATTACCAATAAAGATTGTACACATGGACTGCAAGTTGGTTGAACAGGTTAAAGTACAGTTATTGTCTCAGTTCTGTTTCTTAGAGATCTCACAACTGCAATAGCTGTCATCATTATCTTACACCAAATCTGGCCTTAATTATTCTAAAATATCATCACATTTTGTGTAAATTTTCTCGTATGTAATCCAGTATTTATATAAAACCAAGATTTAGTGGTGCTGTGTCGCAGTACAGGTAGCGGTCTTTGGTATAGGTTAATGTTGAATGCTATTGTTGTAGCCTTGGTGAAATGGATTGCTTAAAATGTATTTTTCAAGTAATTTGCACCAGTTGTTTCTAAACTGGAGACTAGTTACTGTTAAGAAAATAGCCACCTTTGCTGTTACTGTAATATATTGTGATTCAGAGTCACTCGGTTTTGTAATACAGGGAAGCATATATATCTTGTTTTGGACTCAAATTTTCATGTCATTGTTGTATGTAGGTTGGGTGAATCCAAGTGAACGAAGTTCTATATATCTAAGTGTTGTCTTGGCAGAAGATAAGTTATTTTGAATTTAGTAAATGCCCTGTAGAGATTTCACTATTGTTTACAATTGTGTGAAATCTGATGACATTTTCTATATAACCTGCAACAGCTGATGTGTATGTATCTGGTTTACAGTGCATAAAGCATTACATAGATGCAAAAAGCAAAGAGAGAGTGTAAAGAAGTGTCAAGTTAGTTAGCGTTTTGTTGTACAATGCTTTTGTAAAATGTACATAAAAAGGATACAGGAAAAGGGAGTAACTTTAAAAGTGTATTTATCTCTTAGGTTTGTTAGGATTATTGCTATTGCAGCAAGACTATTGGTTTTGTACATTTTTGCTTACTAAGTTGTATCTCAAAAGGCGGTTAAAAGGCAGGGGCATGGTGTGAGTCATTGTTTACTATCAAAAATGTCATTTATAGGTCTGAGGTAAAATTCCTTTTCAATTTCATTTTTTTCTGCCCAATGTTGATCAAACTGCCTCAAAGACATGGTCCTAAGGTGTTTCCCCCCCTTTGGTGGGCCAGGAGAGATCATCACCCTTGCCTTTGCTATGTAGTTTATTTCTTAAAAATTAGCAAAGTGATATTGCAGTCTTGAACCATCTTTGGCTGAAAGTTTCCTGACAAAATAGCAAATCTAGTTAATTATACAACCTAGTTATTGATTTTTTTGGAAACAATTCTGAACATGCAAACTATGTATATATATATTTTTTCTTTTTTTGATTTCGCTATGTGTATACTTTGTGATAGAATTATGTGTATTCAACATATATATATTTTGTGTCAGTATTTCCTTGAGCACACCTTGGACCGATGTTACATCTGCTAGACTTTAGATCAAAACAATATCACTGTCATGTTTATTCAAATGTTGTAATTGTGATGTAAAGTTTTACTACCATGATTATCTATAATTGTGTTTGTCATGTATTTGCTTAAATCTCACTTTGAAGAATTCCACCACGTTATTAAATTATACATGTTCATGGTACATATTAGACTTTTTTTACAAGAATTTAGCATAAACACGCATCTCGAAAGTACATCACTAGATTTACCATCTACGTCCATTGTTCATGCAAACATAAATTAGAGATTGTTTCTGGAGATGTATAAGTGGCATGTATCCATCATCTGATATACTTCCGGTTTATTTTTAGTCTTATCCTTGCTGATTTCGAGGAAATCACGTACTCTAGTTGCAAACGGGCCAGAATTGAAATTTTAAAAATTGTAATGATCTGAAGTATCTTGTTTTTACTGCTCACATTCTCTGATCCCGGGAATACTGGGGGTTCAGGCTATATATGGATGTGCCGCATGAATGGATCCGTTTTTTTGACCAAATAGCAGAGGATCCAGTTTTCGACCGAATTAGCGTAGTGGATCAGTATTTTTGAATGTTTAGTCGAGTTCATCTGGTTTTTGACCAAAATAAACCGGTTTTCCAAGGCACGTAAGATTAGGAATCAGTTTTTTTAGCAAAAAAAGTTAAGCAAACCGTTTTTTTTGGCAGAGGAAAATAATAGAGGGGATCCAGTTTTTAAGTCTGTGCCGCACACCTCCACCAAATATTTTGTGTACCCCCAGGGATTCATATACGGTTTCTGTTGAAATAAACCTTTAAACTGGACATTTTTGTATCTGGATATTGTTGGAAATCTCTAAGCTCTATAGTTATCTTCACACGACTAGGTATGCTAGGCCTCTGTCGCAGTGATAAATATTTGGCGTCTGGACGATATTTAGAATTAATTGGTATTTTTCATGCGCTTAGAGCTATGGGTTGCTGGATTGCACTACCCTATGGAGATTGTGCGTAATTGTTTCGTTCACATGTGTTTAGGTTCAGGATCGACGACTTCACAAAAGTGCGCGCAAATATTTATTGTCACTTAAAATCAGAAACAGTGACTGGTTGATGGAATGGGCAGTTAGCTGCATGTTTAGTGGAAAAATAGATCTATCTATTTGTCCCATGGTATATAATTGCCCCAGGGGGTACTCGACTGAAAAGTTGCTAGGGCTGTGCGGCGCAGGTTAAAAACCCTGGCCCTCAAAAATATATCCTGTCGTAAATGAAAAAACCCTGAAAAATATACAAATATTTATTGTCACTTAAAATCAGAAACAGTGACTGGTTGATGGAATGGGCAGTTAGCTGCATGTTTAGTGGAAAAATAGATCTATCTATTTGTCCCATGGTATATAATTGCCCCAGGGGGTACTCGACTGAAAAGTTGCTAGGGCTGTGCGGCGCAGGTTAAAAACCCTGGCCCTCAAAAATATATCCTGTCGTAAATGAAAAAAACCTGAAAAATATACCCTGTCGTAAAAAACACTCCCGAAATAGATACCCTGTGTAAAATTACAGGGCCGTCAGACACTTTTTCAAAAGGGGGGGGGGTGCGTCTGTGGTGTTTTGAGAATTACCGTTTTGAGAAAATATCAGTTCAGAATCCAAAAAAGGTTGCTGATACGTCTACGTGCTGCCAAAAAAAAAATGTGACAATCAAAAAAAAAAAATAACCAAGGGGGAGTCTGCTGCCAGGTGCGCGTGTTTTCCTGTCAAAAGAGGGGCTCGTTACTATTTCAAAAGGGGGGGTATGTTTACTATTTTAAAAGAGGGGTGCGTTAACATTACATTAATGGTCCTCCCATTTCAAAAGGGGGGGGGTGCGTTAACATTACATAGGTTCCTCCCATTTCAAAAGGGGGGGTGCTTTCGCATCTGACGGGAATGAAGTACAGTAACTTGTAAATTATATACCCTGTGGTAAATAAATATGGAAAAATTTACGAACCTTAATTTTTCATACTTGTGGTAAACGAATATTTTTGAAAACATACCCTGTGGTAAATATCGCTGCGTAAACAAATTGCGTAAATATATAACAAGAAAAGTATACCCTGTGGTAAATAATTAAACCTTTGAAAAGCGTGAAAAACATACCCTGTGGTAAATGCGGGAGCTGAAAAAGGGTGCCTATTGGGCGGCACATATGTATAATGACTTTGAATGGCAGTACCCCCCCCCGGGATAATTGCCTGAAACAATTTGAAACGCATAGATGCTACGTTTATAATCGTTACCAAATAGTATAATAAATATTGTAAAATGCAATTAAAATTGAGCTCCCCACGGGCGGAGAAGTTTTATTAAAATAGCTTTAAAAAAAACATTGACTGTTATGAACAACCACATTTTTGCAAGGAGCGGACACTATCTATTGGACGCAATCGATGATTCCGCGCCGTTAGGACCGGTTAGGAGAGAATTGTTACCTAGCGAACAAATACCTGAAAGAAACAGTACACGTGCTATTAATATTAAACAAATCTGAACAACACATTATAAAAGATGTTTAGTTCATTTAAAACCGCTTTGATTATCCCATACTATCACCAGTAAATGTTTTAAAGTTGCAGCTATGTTGGTCACTTACAGTGTCTGCATTACATTACTTTGAACTATTCCAGCGATTTAATAGTAGGTCAGGTCCCGTAATGGGTTATCTTCCTGGGTTTCTCTTTGCCATCTGGTAACTTGGTATCAAATTCCTTCAAAAAGCAATGGTTCTCAGGGTACATACCACAGGGTTTTTCTTTGTTCTTATGAGTTGCAATGATTTTTATTAGATTGCTGGCTAGAATATTTCGTTGCACCCCCACCCCCACCCCCCCATTGGATCCAATAATAGAGGTCCGGCATAGAGGGTGACTGTGTTTCCATACCACAGGATGGACATAGAAACTCTATCACACTTTCATCTTTTCATGTCAGGAACAGCATTCTAGACCCGGGGGGGTACTCAATGTATTTTTGGTGGGGGTGTGCAGCCCAGTTGAAAATTTTGGATTTGGATTGTATACTTCTTACGGTATTTTTTTTGGATTGCTACAGTAAAGAAATTCAAAAATTTGGATTGCTACCAGCTGCTTACAGCAAATAATTTGGATTAATTTTAGATTTGTATCCATAAAAGTTTAATAAAACGATTTTTGGAATTTGGTTTGTATCAGTCAGTTTGCGTAAAAATGGATTGCTACTCAAATATTTTAAAATATTGGATTGCTATACCCTTATATTTCACAAAATTTGGATTGCTACCTTTGTATTTCAAAATATTTGGATTGGGTTTTCTACCGCAAGCTAAAATTTTGGATTGGGTTCCGCGCCGCGGCACATCCCCGTAGTCAAAAACCTTGAGTACCCCCCCGGGATCCTAGAGTTTCAGTGTTTTAAGTGAACTATTATATATCATATAAACACTAATCTATTCATTTCAGGTTTTCCTAAGGTTCAAATTAATCCGAACTTTTTGTTGTTAGGTAATTTTTCCAGCATTTCAAAAAATCGGAATAATATTATTTAACAAGTTGGCGGCCGGAGTATTGTAGTCAAATCTTGTAAATCCAGTTTTGAAGAAAAGAAAATAATACCTCTCTGAAGATCCCTCGCGCACTTATTTCTGGTAACAAATGGTCACTTCCAATTCCGTCGTCACTGATTAACATCATACAGGTAAATCGCTAGACTGGCTCAAGCCTGCCTGCCGAACATTTTATTTTAATATTTTATTTTCACAACACAAAATATCATATTTTTAGTTATTAGTTGGAGGAAACTTTTATACAACGTAAAATATCATATTTTCAGTGTTCATATATACCCCTTTTTATATATATGGCTGTTTTAATGATTATTAAACATAAGGTTAATAACATTATCAAAAAAAATAAAGTATCAAAGAAAATCATTTTAGACTTATACGAGTCTAGTAGTAAATCGTTAGTTGTGGAAAGGAAATATTTTACCGCCTGTACCCCTTAATACCTTGCATAACATGATTCAACATAAATCAGACACAAAATATATTTATATGGCCATCCAGAGATGATTTTTTGCTGACATCCTAATATACTCTTAGAAAAAATTACTCTGGTGAATCGAGGGAATAATATGCAACAAGACAAATGGTCCTGGCAAATAATGAATACAAATAGTAGGCACAATTCGAAAGGTAAAAATAACCATTCTGAATCGGTCTGACCTAGGATATACGAAACTCTAACGTGGCCATAATTAAACAATGTCATACTTAATATTTCATCGTTGTATTTAAAAAAAATGAACATGCTGGTTGTAAAGTTTAAAAGAAAACAACGTTCCGAAGAAACATATAGATTATCTCAACGCTAGAAAGTTTCCTGCTTAGTAGTTAATCCAAGAAAATACTTATGTAATTATTACCTAGATTAACAATTCTTTGATCTACGAAAAATTATCTGTAGTCACCTGTGGATTATTTAATTATGTAATTAACTCAGTTACACAACATTAGTCACATTGTGTTAAAGATTACATTGTATTGTTAAGACACCAGCTTAACATGTCAATTAACTTGTAGTGGAGACTGCAATCTTTTTACAACACTATGGCTACCAGATTCCAAATCAAAATCTAGGTTACTGTCAATTTTTTTAACCAAAGAGAATACATTTGAAAGGTAAGAGTTATATTATGCTGCGTTAAAATGTAGTTAAAGGTACATTAAGACCGGTTAAGAATCAGCACAAGTTATATTGGTTAATTTCAAAGGAAAAATAACAGAAAGATACAAATTTTATTTTCAAAACATATAACAAATGCAAAGTATTTTGTAACATACATTCACATTACTTTTTATAGAATTTTTTTAATAATGCTATAAGGCACAGAGACAGAGACTATTTTATACATTTAACAAAAGTATAACAATTATTTTTAATGTTCTTGCACTTTATTGCTGCTGTAAGATATGTAGTCTTTATATACGCTCTACACAGAATATATACCTTATACATTTACTAAATTAAAAATAACAACAAAAACAAGAGTCTGAGCTTAGACTAAGTATGCGAGTCCCGGAGCAAATACTGCAAGCCAGTTCCAAACATTACAGACCCATTACAAGTGATAGTTTCTGTCGTATATCTGAGACAAGTTGATCATTCCGTCAGCACGTGGCACATTGTTTATTCGTCTGCATACTGCCAATAGAATAATGATTTATATTAAGGAAAGCCTAATGCAGTAAAGGAAGTTCACATAATAACTAGGTTGTTTAACATTCTGGGTAGCTGGCGTAAAGACAGGAAGTTGGAGATAACGACGGACATGTTTTCTTTCATCTGTTCCTATGGTTTGACATTTATAGTTGTTTTAATAGCTAGTCCAACTAATATATTCGGTAAGTTGTAGTTTCAGCCCGAGTTTCAGTAAGTTATTAGTTAATTGCCCGGAGTAATAAGGGGTGATACTCGCATATATGTTCGTGACACAGCTAGTACAAAGAGTTTTATATATCCTAGCTATGCTTCACTACGGCTATCCATGGCATCTCAGTGCCTCATATGTAGAAATAGTCTTGCCCATATGGGGCATTTAATATTATATATTAATAATTTATTTACAATTACTGCAGCCAAAAGTAGCTGAATTTCAACTGAATCACATAAAAACAGTAAAATGTAACATGGAGGATCAGGCAGGGGTGAACTATAGGAGACTAGCTCATTTTTCTGTCGATTTCTTTCACATGAGTTTTATATATCCTAGATATGTTGAAAGATCGCTGGGGCGTTATTTTCGGAAAGAGGGAGAACTTTATGAAAGTTATGCTGCTGATAAGTATATCATTGGAATAATTTTTATTGTTTTGCGTAGTAACAATGCATAACACTGTATCAAACTAAAAAAATAAAGAAGGAAAATCAAATTTCAACATTTAGTAATACTTTTACCGGGTTTTGTTCACGTACAGTTTATTCTTTTTGGTGCGCTGAAGATTTAAAACCCCCACCCCGGGCTAAAACACCAAAAAAAACTAAAATCAATTTGTGTGTCATTAATTGTTTTTTATTACAACCCTGGGACACAGTATCCTAATCTAAAAAAACAATGATAAACTGTGTCATTTACATTTTACAGAAAATAGCGAATTCAGTTTTAATTATACATTAATAGATGTACACTTTTAAACACAATTTAGGTTAATAAACAAATGTTATATTCTGGTGTTTACTTAGTCCATGATGTGGAGATATCTGGACCCATGATCTGCAATAGATCATATCAAAAATATGATAACAGAAAGCGACAAGTTTACTTATTCATCAATAGGCGATGCTGGTGCAGATGTTAGACAAATTGCAGAAGATTTCTGGAAATGGAAACTTGAGCAGGAACCGGAATTCGCCACTGCAATTGGAGAGAATATGTATGATGATCGACTGGAATCCTTCAGATACGATGTGTACGAGACAAGAAAGGTATTTGTTCCACAGAAAACCGAACGTCTCTGTATTAATTTATTATTGAATATGTTGTACGTACTATACTGTCCGCTAATAGCTCGACCTGATAATCTGCAGCGACTCCAAAGAGGAAAATACAGGTTGATTGTCATTTCATTAGTTCAAAGGATGCGATCTATGTGTTTTTATTGCAAATTTATTAATATTTTAATACTACTAACACACCTGGTCATTGAGATATGAACCTTAGTTTTTCAACACAAATTCTTATTTTTTACTTTTCCATTAAATTTTACGATTCTTTAAAAATTGTTATTAAAATACAACTATGCAGTAAAAGGTAGATATTTTGTAATCTGATCGTGTCTTTTAGATAAAGTATTGGCTATAATGAAAAAAAAGTTTTCACCCAGAAATTTAACCTTGAAATATTTTCTATAGATCAGGTGTGAAGAATTTTTAGCCAGCCTTAACACAGTTGACGATAAATCTTTAAACAAGGCTGACAGACTAGAATATTACTTGCTTAAAGACCATCTGCAAACATATGTGAATGGATTTCGTTGGATAAAGTGAGTCTTTTGAGTTTAAAAACGTTAGTAGGGTCCAGCCGCAGTTTAATTATAATATAACTTGTTTCTAACTATTTCTGATCGTAGTACTAACTACATGTTTAAATTTCCCTTTTCTTTCTTGTCATGGATTTAAATCGGATGTTTTTTTTGAAATTAACAAAGAACCTAATAGATGAACCTTGAATATACGAAATTCAATACACTCTTGAAAGTTATCGTGTTTTATTTATTTTCGCCTGTATTATTAGTCCCACACAGTAGTGACCAGTGATAGTTCGAAAAAGTGGTTAATGCAATTATTTTCAGTAACTACGTAATTTCCCCGCACGTATTTACAGCTATGGTAACTTAAATCCCATAGCACTAATGATGGATGGATTCATGAGGCTTGGTGGTAGCAGGTTGAATTTTATATCGTTTAATACCTATGAAAGTTTTAATAACTATATCAAGCGATTGCAATCATTTCCGACACAGGTGAGTGAGAAAGGTTCCCGCTTTATTAGATGAAATTCTTTGTTTAAAGCACTTGTTATTTTGAATGTTTTTAATATATTAGCTAATTTTTCTCATCTTAGTCAGGGCCGTCAGATGGGGAGGTGCGTTGGGTGCGAACGCACCCCCCTTTTGAAATGGGAGGAGCATATTATATAATAACGCACCCCCTTTTGAAATGGGAGGAACATAATACATAGTAACGCACCCTCTTTTGAACTGACAGGAAAATACACACCCCCCCCATTTTAAAATGACATGAAATTTGATTTTACGCGCTACAACGGAATTGTATTGTTATAAAGGGAGTGTTGTATTGGAACGAAGTTTGAAATTGTTTTTTTTTTGCTTGTCAATGTTTTTTGGTAGCATGGAAACATCAGCGTATTAGCGACCCTTGTTTTGACTAATATTTTCTGAAACCGGTTAAATTCTAAAACCACTACAAACGCACCCTCCTTTTGAAAAAGTGTCTGACGACCCTGTTAGTCACTGAAGCTCGGCTGTGCATAACACGTAACTCAGCCTCTATACTAATCTCTAAATAACGTGCGCAAAGTGAGCTCCACATTCAGATTCAGTTCCAGATTCAAAGTCAGCTACAGATTCAGATTTTTTTTAAATTAAAATTAAAATGCTCTAAATGGCAAGTATTTGATAAAAATAATGACTTTTCACGATTTTTGTTGTTTCCTTTAATTTTTCCCCAATATTATCGGCGGTGTTTGAAATATTCACGGATTTTTAGCAACAAAATGCAGAAATAGATTACATTAATTATAAAAGAATCTTTATATACACCTGGAATACTCACAAAAAAAACAAAAAAAATATGTTACCAACAAGATTTCCAGCAATATTGGTCGAAATGTGTCGCCGCAACGTTCGAGCTTAGTTTATTTCGAATCTGAATTTGAATTTGGAGCTGGGGATCAAAAAATGTCTTCGGATCAAAATGTTCAAAAAGTCAATTTTTTTGTAAAACTCAGTGATGTTCACAAATTCCACTGATAATAATTTTTTTCTGACTTTTTTCTTTTTATGGTGACCCGCCTTTTCTGCAAATTTTCTAAATATGATATTACTTACCCCGCCAACCTTGGTCGAATACAAGCTTGAGAAAACTTAAAACACTTACGATATTGGCATACTATGGGTTGTTACTCGGGTTATTTATGTAAACTGGATCAGTTTGTTGTGATTTAGTTTGTATGGAGACTGTTGGATTTATTGATCGGGTTGATTGTTCATTAAAGATTGATGAGCAGATTGATTTGATGAGAAGAGCGATTATACATAACACCACATTACACATAGTTTCAATAGTAAGTAATTTTTCTTATGGAGTTTTACGTTGTGTTTGACTATATAATCAGAAACTAAAGTACTTTTTTGTACTGCTTGGCAGTGCGACTTAGACTGTTGTAAGGGCTTGTGTAGCTAGTAGCTGAAATATTTTCTGTCAAAAAAAAAAACAGTTTATTTTCTACATACCTCAAGTCCCTGGCCTAATGCATTCCCGATTAACATATCTTTAGAAACTTTTCCAAAAGCCCACCAAGCATGACGTCCATAAAAACAGAGTTCCATACTTCCAAGAAGATGTCTAGGTAACAATTTTAGGAATAAGGTCTAAGGCAGCTTATTACAATTTTGTTGAGAAATGTGCATATTTTACAGAATCCAGTCATCACTAAGGTGACATCCATGATATCAACCGAGATAGAAGACCAGCCACTTTACTCACCCATTACACAGTATTTAAACAATGAAAGTTATACAGCCAATATTTCTCCGGAAAACAAGTAGGTAGCTGGAGCTCCCTATACTAATATACCTATATAGGGGTATTTTAGTAATTGTAAGAAATGTTTGTAAGCTATAGCCTACTATAACTGTATTTGTACTTATAAGTACTTTTCTAATGTGCCCTCATTACAGTTGGTTGCATGCCTTTTTCAATTATAGTACACTAATCATTTGAATATTAGAAATACATTATTAGCATTGCATTATTTTACACAGGACACGACTGCGAACGAGTGCTACTGACGCAATGCGTGATATTAAATCAAAGTTGAGTGAGCTGAAGAACTTTCTTGAAACTGTACGTAGACACACCAGATTTGCATTGTTTTGATATTTACAATATATATACAACTATTTCATAAAATTGTTTACTTGGATGCATTTTAACTGTTAAAAAGATGTATCCTTTTTCGATTTAATTAATTTGACTTGTCTGAAAACAAATCTACGCGTTCTACGTTATATATATATATATATATCACTTTTTTGATAAACCTTTCAATTGAAACTCAGACAGTTCCAAATGATTTAAAAATAGCACGTGTAAAACCATT
>JAOXYB010050369.1:0-11782 GCA_028565635.1 Phoronis ovalis | reverse complement strand
ATCAGGCAGTCCGATGGGTCGTGTAGGAGGACTTCTTGTCGCAAAGTCGAAAATTAAGCGTATTAATATATAGATTCCTATTATATGTAGTGTCACCGTAGTGTCAACAAAGCCTCGTTCTATGGTGTACTTACGCCTAATTCGAATTGAAGCCATGATCTCAGCTTGTGGAGGAAACACGAAATACTGAGGTTAAATGTTAGATTTGAATGTAATGATTGATAAATAATAAAATGTTGATCACCAGAGAACAATTTTTTATGTACTTATTTATTTTCTGCAACAGCACAAAAATGCTCGTGTTTTTCCGTGTCATACTATATGGTACCTAATGAACAATTAAAAGTAAAAATGACAATAATGGATGCTGCTTCTGTAGTTTACTGTTTATAAGGTGTATGATTGATGAGGTGAGAAACTTGTTCAATAATTCGTTACATATCATAAAAAAATATTATCATCACCATGATCAAGCCAACAAATTGATTTTACATTAAAAACTATATTTAAAAATATCTTGGAGACATCATCCAGGATACATTAGAAAGTAAAAATATCCAGGGGCTTCTTTGAGATTTATTATAAGACATTTCTATAGTGAAGGAAACAAATGCATTTTAAAGACACGGATTTGAAGAGTTCCTCAACCTCTTCACAGTTTGTTTTTTATCAGACAATAAATTCAATGGAACTGGAAAATGTTATTCAGTAATTAAATTAAAGTAAAAGCAATAGAAATTAGATACTGCTGAGTACTATTATTATTAAACGATCAATACCATAGTTGGCATATAATAATTTTCTAATTTTGAAAAAGTTAAAAAGTGCCCTTTATATCACCATTCTAGTTTTAACATATGTAATTAAATGTTTATAATAGGATTACTGCTTTACAGGAAAATTAGCGTTTTAGGCTTGTCAGATTTTATGCTGTTCATAATCCTATCCTTTTATTCATAACTTCGGTTAGTATTTGTATTTGGATCATTTTAATTATAAAGAAAAATAATAATTGCTTTGTTAAAAATGCATTAATTTGTGTACTTCAGGCATACTTGCATTTGGATGGGATCTCTGCATTCTTGTGCACTCAAAAAGCAAATATGCAGTGCAACTGAAAAGAGAAGCAGCTTATCCCTATATCAATCATTGATCAACCTTGAATCTATTCAAATTTATAGATAAAACTTCTTGTTCCAGTTTTTTTTTGTAACAGTTACAATATATTTCAATGTCAGTTGTTATACTTATAGTCTTTATCACACTATGCTTTGTACTTTAAATGACTGCATGGATATCTCCTGATTTCAACCTTGTCCAATCCACCGTCTCTGTATGAGGTAGCTGCCTAAGGGTGCACATACAGAATCTCCGTAAACTACATTTCCTACAGAGTGAAACCCTAACCCAGGATTTTCAAATTACAAGCCAGACTATTTTCCAAATGTTTATAGCTGACTGGATATAAAAAAGAACTTATTTTATTTATTTTAGCTAACAGTTATCTGTCCCCAGCTATGATCCAAAGATCAGTATACACCACTAAGGAATCTGATGTTCTTTCTTGTAAACATCAATACTTTTGTGTGAGCCCCAAGTATGTGACATGTTTGATAATTCATGTATGTATAATATTAAATGTAGTGAATGCCTATCAAGTATAGCCTCTAGTTGTAGCATTCCTGGAGTGATGTCAGATTCAGTTAGCTGAACATATTCCTGAAATTTGTGTAATAAATATGAATAAATTCTCACAGTCTCATAAATTGCTGTAGTGTTGGAATGATTTGCCTTAATTAGGCAGACACTGGTTTAGTATGTACTTTTTTATTTGGCAAAAATGTGTTGAATTTAATGCAGATAAGTTATAAGTGTGGTTTGAATCTCTTTCTGAAAATTAACGCGGTCTGAAAGTGAAAATATAACCTTGGTTTTAAATTTCATAACTGGGAGAGGCAATCAGCAGGTGCTGATAAAAACCCTTTTTTCGTTAATTTGGTATTTTTGCTGAAAGTTTCAGTGTGTGAAATTTTAGTTCTTTACTTGATAGGTACTGAACTCACGAAGGGAATAAACTGCATTAATAAATCATAAAATATTTAACTACCTGGGGTAGACCGTGAAGCCTGGATAGAACTAGATGTACTCTTTTTCAAATGGTATTGCTTCATGATGAACTTTACTATGAAGTTTATTATTGTTTTAAATGGCTTATTTATTAAAACAATGACAACAAAAACTACTCAGAGCTAAACAAAAAATAACCCAACCTGGGTATTGTTAGAATTCAGTTTCATATTTTATTAAATGCGCAAGAAACACCTCCCTTGTCAAAAACCACCTACAGTAACTTTTCAGAGCATCAAATGAAATCATTCTTTACAATGTCAACTTCTTTAGTCCATACTGTTTTATAATAACCTATTGAAAGCTCCTTGTTTTCCTATTCAGTAGTTAAATGACCCAAGGGAAAGCTTAGAAAATTCCTTTACCTAATTCCAACCCAATAATTTTGTTCAATAGCTATGTTTTGACTCACCATAATAGAGATTTGATTTTTCTCAGTGTCACTTAATATGACTGGCTGTTTTGTATCAAAACTTCAAAATGATATGAGTGATGCTGTTGACTGTGGGAGTAGTTACCAGGAGTAGCTGGATGTTAGAAAAATGTATTTCGAGTCCTTACGAAACATTTTATGTTCTTCAAACTACCCTGCTTTTCTTACAGCTATGAATGTGCTGAATTATGTAAAAGGAAATTAATTTTTAAGTTTTGTTTATTTGTACAAATTTGCAAAACTGAAAAAAAATATTAATAATAATAATTTGGAAATATTTTTATATAAATATACTTGTCATGTCAATAGTACTGAAAAATAGTAATTATCTTTTTAGATTTGTAAAATAGTACCACATAATTATGGGAGTTTACGTTTATAAATGACTTTGCATTTTATCATACGAAATTTAAAATATCTCATTTTTATTGCTAAAACGTGATGCTAAGTAAGTTTATGTACTAATTGTCTGTGCAATAAATCTTTTTTTTGCGAAAGTTAAAGTGTAAGCTCTTAAAAAACTTGCACATTATTTTTAATTAAATATTTTATTTAAAAACCATCAGGAAGTACCCACCAACTTCAAAAGATGTTTCTGAAGTTCAATTCTATGTTACTTTATGTTATATAGACTAATTATATGTTCTTTTCCATAAATAGGAAAAAATTACATGTCACTGAACAATGTACAAATTATCCTGTTTTACCAGTCAAATGTTTTCCAAGACACTAGTAGCTTAATTTGCACAAAGGTTATATTTCCTTGAGAATCTAATTTATTTATTTCAATATGTATCACATTACTTTTTAACTGAATCTGTTTCACTTTACTGACATTATAGCCTATTATTGATTCCAGAGCTTATTACAGTATATAGCTCAATACAAAATATTGACATTTTGAAACAGTCCCTAGGGTTCACTCAGTACAGGTCACTCAGTGCATTTTCAGTACACTTCATTTAGCCCAGATAAACAGTTGCTGTGTAAATCGTTGAGAGAGTAGCATGTATTAACTGGGAACTTCAATGTTTGTAAAACAATTTCTTTAGGATATTTTGTAAACTTTCTGGTGTCATCTGCTGTTTGTTATAGAGAAGTTTGTGCCAAATATTCAGACACAATGTTAGGTAAGATTTTTCAAGATTTATATATATTTTGGGGACTTCATTGTGGTCTAGGTGATTCATTGTTCAACATGGAGGTTTGCTGTTAGTCCAAAAACCTCACAAATCTAACTTGTGGTTAAAACATCTAAATCCATTACCTAAGCAGGATGTTAATTCATAAAAAATTGTGGCTCAAGGGTTGGTTGGGGATCTGTACAAATTTGAATATTGTGGTGTTTACATGTTAATATGTAGTAGCCCTCATGAATACTTAATCAACCTTACTGAATTAAATTAATTATATCTGGTGGCTCTCTTTTCTTCCTAGCCATGTACTATTAAAAGTTAGTTTTTATTTTTAACTTGAAGCTATGCATACTATTGTGACATAGTAGCCCCACTTTTTCCACTGAAAAGAGAAGCTGTAATATTATTACCTGAGTAAGGGTTTCGTTTCATATTTCTATCAGTAAGAAAGTTCTATAAATTATATTTTTGTGCAGTTGGAAATGATATTTTTCATTTGTTCAATGCTTGATCATTTATTATTGTTGTAATTTTCGTTAGTTTGTCATTAATTTGTGTATTTTCCTCTATGAAATTGTCATTAATTCATGCTGTTTAGTGGTATTAATGACTAACAGGCTTGCATAATGTCTGTATCAACAACAATTATTAACCTAATGTCTGCTTGTGAAATCTGCTTAAATTGTAAATTCAAATTGTGTTTTATAACTTCTTTAGCAGACTGGATAGAGATAATAACACAATGCATTTTATGATCTCAGCAATTCAAATTTTAAGAAAATTGTGTGGGCGTACTGTGGACTTATTCACCTAAAGGTCTTAAAAAATAGTATATTAAGAGTCATTATCACTTTAAAAATTCATGTAACCTTTATTTGCTCATGTACTACTTAAGGGAAATATTTGCAGGAAATTAGCAGAATAATTAAAATATTGTTTAGAATAAAGAGTGAAAATAAGATCCAAAATACAGTAATGACATTTGATTGAGCGATTAGTGGTAGGTGTAATGTTAAAGGGTAAAACTAGCACCCTATAGGCAGGCAATATGAAAGTGGGTATGCATGTTTAAACAAACCTTTAAGAGAAAGGGTATATTTTTTGTGACTCCACCGGGAATGTGCTTTTTGATTGTGATGTGTGCTGTAGCCTCCTAAACTTGATGGATAATTAACAAACACATGCATCACCAGCATATTCAGGTATATAGTGCTCCTGCATCATAAAACAAATCTCAGCATAATATGATAATTACCATATTTTTATTTGATATTAGTCTCTCACTTTTACCCAATTCACTGTGTACAATCATATTGATATAAACTCAAGCCCCCTGTTCAGAATTTCTAGGATTAACTTGTATCCAGCTGAGTTATGCAATGGATCATCTATGTGTACAAGTGGCATAAAGGGGTATGCAAAATTTCCATGAGAAGGAAGTTAGGTAAAGGGGTATTATCATCACTGGCTGTGTTAAGTGCTATTAAGACCATTCATTGTAAAAGGGCTTTAGAATTTTGTGGTCAGCTACAGTTGGGATTAAATTAATAACCACCAGAAAAAAAAAATTTTAATGTATTATTTTGAAATCTTTGTTAGGGATAAATTAAAATGAGTCAGCTTCAAATCTTGGTTGTGTAATAATGAAAAGAATAATTTACAAAATCAGTTATTGAATTAAATCTGAAAGACATAGTACCTTAGAATTATATGTATTTACCAACTGTAAAAAGGCAAGGCTTTTAAACATATTAAACTTTGAATTTAAAGTAAACCTTTGTTAGGAAAAAGTCCACATAGATCATTATTCTAGACATACATTATAGCTTATATTCATATTAATTATTCATTTCCATTCACAGGTTGCATATTCCAATGTAAAAAAATAAATACTTAAATGCATTTATTCTGAATGTTATTTGAAGAGCCCATTTGTAGAGAACAAGCATCTTAAACATAATAAACTGTATAAAAATTGATATTTGATAGGAAAAAATTCAAACTACATCTTTGCTAGACATACATAAATAGGCTTTCTCTATATTAATTGTCATTTGCATTCACAGGTTGCAACACCTGGCATGAACATCCTTTGATATTTCCTTTCTTTTTTCTGTTGCTAATTTGACAAATTTTACTTTATACTACAATTGTTAATAGTCAGAATCATTTGTTAAAAAGTACTTTTAATATTTTGAATACCATGCCAAATGTTCCAAATGCATCATTCTTATAGAATTTGTACTACATTACTACTAATACTAACCAGGAAACTAATTAATACAAACCCATATTTTGAAGTTATTACACACTACCCCTAAACTTTAATTTTACTCTTGTTTCTATAATTTCTTCCTAGGAAGTTCTTAAACCATTAATATTATATTCTGTTTGTTGGATTACTAAACACCATTACAGGAAATGTGCGAAATCCCATGGAGACAGGTCATGTCTGTGCTTCCGTTACATGTAGGGGTGGTTGCCTAAATTAATGAAGTCGAAAAATTATACCCAACTGTATTATTTTAAAAATAGACTACTTGCTAGAAACAATTGTACTAAAAATAGACATTCTAACACCTACGGTATATCCTAAAGTTGTAAAAATTGCACGTCATGGTGTAACAAGTTAAGGTGCAGCAATAAAGCAAGGACGTCCATAGACACGCCCTTTGTTCCATCAGGGTAAAACAGTAAAATTCGTTTTTAAGTGTTTACATGTCATAATTCATATAAATCACCCATTATTTGCCAAATCAAGAGTCTGGTAAAATTATAATAAAAATTTATAGCAAATTAAAAAAAATTAAATATAGGGTATTTAATTTTTTTCTGAATATAAATTATTGTGTAGATGAAGGTAATAATGACATGCAATGACAGTTTGTATGTGTGTTGTTTGGATGTAGAGACAAGTACCACCTAGAGCCATTTGTTTAACCTTGCCAGTTCATTCAAATGTTTTTCTCATTAACTTTCATACCATACAGTCTACTACATTGTCCTCACTTGAGTTTTTTCTTTTAATATTTTAATTACAATTTTGACACAGCAAAGCACTTGATGGAAGTGTAACGTGACATAGTCTTTGGACTCGCACTGTATTGCCTTATCACATGTTCTTGAAATTACATTTTTGGGTACAGTTAGATTCTACATTGTTTATGATTACCCAGATGTTTTTTAGTAATTCAAAATTCATAGCAGGATCCTATCTACCTAATTTTGTATTTGTAGAATTTCACAACCAGAAGATGTATGTGTGGGTTACACCAACATTGTAGCATGTAAAATAGTATTTTGTTTCATGAAATTGTAAAATAATATTGAGAAAAATAACTTGATTAATAGAAGTGCATGACATAAAGATGAATAGTTCTACGAATGAAATGAGCTAACATATTCTTTCTTTCTAGTCCTCTGTTAATTTGGACACATATAAATAAAAAAATTATCTGAAAATTTAATTGATTTTAAGATTTAAAAAGGTTTAGATAGTTCTTAGATGTCTTGTTTTTCTCAATGCCACCTGGTTGACTACAGAAAGTAAGAAGGGTCCTATTTAGTAAACCAAAAATAAAGAAGATCCTTATCATGGAGCACAGTCTTGGATCTGCCTTCGTGTGATATGATAATTTACAGGAGGTAAGTTCAATAGGGCGAAAACTCATGAAAGTTACAAAACTTTTTTGACATGACTGTATTTAAAAATTTACATAATGGGGAGTGCTCCACCTTCCTTAACCCCTTACTATGGGCAGATTTGTAGTATGTATATCCTTCACCAAAATTAATGATGTGCCAAAAACTATGACCTGGAAATTTTCTGTCACAGGTTATTCAGTTCAGTATGATCAGTTATTAAAACTTTTCCCAACAACTTGTTTATCATGTTTACCAATACACAATTTTTATATAAAAACAAGTTTGTTGCCATATATCTGATGGTACATTAATCTGTTGGGAATTCGTCATGTCACAGTGATTTTCACAGAGTCATATACCTCTTGGAGGCATATGGATTTTAACCATTAGGGTACAAAACATGTATAAATATTATTATTTAACCTATGCCTGGTTTGGGTTTACAGGAAAACTGTTATTGGGCCAGGAAAATGTAAAAACATATTTTAATTAGGAACTGAGGCAGATCCAAGATTCTCAAAAGGATTGATATGTCTTACACTGTCAGTGGATAGGTGCATGTTTATAGCTTTATATTTTCAAAAGCAAACATTTACTCATTCTGACAGAAAATACCTGCATCTGTCACTGCCAAGTGGACATATGAAAATAATGCAAGACACATAGCATCAGCTGTAGTGCTTACTACATTGATGAAAAAATTGTCAATATAGCTGCAATTAACCTTGATATCTGCATTGATTAAATGTTTATAAAAAATCAGTTAAAGATCATTCACCTCTAAGAACAATTACATTCTATTTGTGTTTCTCTAGGTGTCACTTCCTATGGAGATACCTCTAACCTTCTTCCTGTTTTCTGAGAAAAATAACTTGATTAATAAGAAGATGAGTAAAATAACAAACTTATAAAAATGTCAGTAACACCTGATGGCTAAAAAATGATGTCTGGTTTCTTGTAATATACCACTCACATATATAGTAACCTACTGTCTGTCAAATCCTATTTTGAACAGGTGCCTGGTGTTCTGGCTTTGGGATCATGAGCCCTTACTTGATTTCCAAAAAGGTTATCGAAAAGATAATGTGGTTACTTCCTAAATGTTTTAGCAATGCAGATGGGTACTTCCTATATGCAAGTGCTAATTGGACTAATAAGGTGAAATAATTTTTTGCTTTAATTATTTCATTAATGTTTACAAATTTTGCTTTTTTTGTAACAAATGTCTT
Source organism: Phoronis ovalis (assembly GCA_028565635.1). Taxonomy (NCBI): domain Eukaryota; kingdom Metazoa; phylum Phoronida; family Phoronidae; genus Phoronis; species Phoronis ovalis. Next base: position 3,212 of record JAOXYB010050369.1, on the reverse strand, counting down.
GATTAATTTTAAATAGGTGAGAGAATATGAAAGTGTGATGTAAGATTTGGGACCCTTGAAATTGCTGTTGGTATATGGGAAAGCCGAATAACATTTTACATATTGTATACATGTACATATACAAATACATAGAAGTGCATGTATGAATATAAAATGGAACACAACTCTTATTAGTTTCACAACCACCAAGTGATACTGCCACAAGTGATATGGAGAATACTTGTTACTAAAACCACATGACCACGGTTGTCATGACAATATTCACTGTCAAAGGAGACTTTTTGACTAGATTAGTAGCTGCTTTATTTTTACAATGAATGAATCAGCTGAAGGGTTATATTATCATATCAAGGGATGTCATCAAAGGTTCAGATAAATTTATTATTTATTATAAAAAATAAATTAATAGTTGTTTTATGTGCTACAGGGATTTTGATGATCAAGTTTTTTCATTTTATTGTTTTACTTGTTTTATGAAAAAGTTCAACTGTATTTATTATTTATCAGAATAAACAAAGTAAAAATAGTTTTACACTACTGGGATTTTTAACAGTCTTGACAGCAATAAAACTTTTTATTATGTTGACATATTTTAAAAGTAAGGAATAGAGGCTTGCTAAAGACTATGACAATTTTTGTTTTGGAAATGAAAAAAAGATTTACAAAGAAGAGTTTGAAGGATTGGTATTAATATAAAACAAGATTATGCATATATCAAAGACAAAGAATTCTGCATAACACCCCTTTAAAATAATTTTATGCCTTACTATTTCAGAGGGTTTTAATGGCTTGCTAAAAAGATTCTTCTTTTTATTACTTAAGCTTTGGTAGTACCATGCAGAGAACCTTACCACCCTGATACCATCTCAGTGATTCAGCAGTTGGTTGTTATCATTTCATGCTAGCTTAACCCATTTCTATTATTCCCAGGGATACCCTTAGGGTTTGATATTCATTGTTAGAGGAATCACTTATTCTGGCTACCCATTTGTAAATTCATTCATTCATGAGTTAGGTTCCCTTGGGATTGCAAATTATTTCCTAATGACAATGCTTTGATTTTTCATGCATACCAAACACCTGAATGCTGATAATGACACCTGTTAATTTGCTTAATTAAATGTATGTCTGCCCCTAGCAGTAGCATGTTATTTGGGAAACCAAGCATGAAAATGTTTCCAATACTGATATAGATGGAATGCTAGGATGGAAGGAAAACCAAAATACTACATTGTGCTTCACTTGAACTTGGAGAAGTGCAGTATTGTTATCAGATAGTCAACTGTGCATTATAATTCACCATTTCATTAGGTCAGTAACCTTGGTAGAATGAACAATGAATTTAATCTGCTGTGCATAATAATTTCTGTTTCATGTATATATAATGTGGGGACTTTATACATACATATGAATAAATTAGCAACTGTGGGATTTTTCTGAAACCCAGATACTGTAATGCTCTTTCTCAGAATAGGGTGGATCCAGGATTGTTGATCTTTTTGCATTGCGCATAGGATAAGTGGATCAAATGTGGCTAGTCTCCAGTATTGAATGTGAGAATCCCACATTGTAGCTCATATTTCACCATTGGAAATAGTCTGAAAATATAAGTATGATGATTTTCACTGTTTCAAACTGCTGGTTTTCATAATTTTATTTAACTTTTCTATTCCCTATGCCCACTGCTACTTTTTGCAAGTGGATTAGACACATATGCTTACAACAGTGCTGAATATGAACCTGTCAGTTAAAATCGATGCTGATATACCTGTAATTGTAGTGATTGCCATTTGACTTGTTCATAGAAAGAGTATAGCTAGAATCAGTGTTTGATTGTAAATGACAGTATTAAATTCTAAAATTAGCCTTTATAATTTTGATCACAGCAAAGTGACCTGAACAATGTAGTGTTTTGATTGGCTAATAGGTAAAGAATCAAAACTTTTTATTGGTACAAAAGTTTAATCGACTGACAAATCATTGAATCTGAGCCTGATCTTTGCAGTGGATGAGAATTTATAAAGATTATGCTTTAAGGTGGTGGCACCTTAGTGCTGTTACCTGTCAGTTGACATATTATAGCACCAATAACATACCACAGTACATCTAAAATTACATTAAAATCTGTCATTGTGCATAATATACCCAGTCAATTAGTTCTGTTATTACTTGTGCCTGCAAGCCATCTTCCATAAATCACAATAAATGTCACAATAAATCTGGCATTATGCAATATGATTGGACAATCACAATTAACCATGTGAAGTTGTGCAATACCTGTTGCCATTGATGCCTGTATTTATGAAGGCCACCCAGCTTCAGTGCAGGATTTAAAATGTGGTACAACACAAAAAGTTTGCTCTGTATTTTTAATTGGATTTATTTATACAGGAGAGTAGCCTATTGCAAACAATTTTATTTATTTGATATGCTAAGATATTTAAAAAACTACAAATTACCTTGAATATAAATTCTAAAATGTTATTAATGTTTCTTATCATATCAATTTGAATCAGATTCGATCCAGTTGAGCATTCACACACAATTTTTTAATATCAAAAAGGAGCCATTAATTTGATCCTTTTTGGCATTCACAATGGGATTTTTAAATGTAAATCCTACCAAGAGCACTGCTTGTAAAGCAAGTGTAGGCATGGGGAATTGAGAGTTTACAAATAAAATGGCACCAATCGGTGAGTTGTGTTTGTTATTAAATAATTAAATTTACAAATAATTTGTATTCAGTCGTTCTGTTTCTTTCTGTCCTTCTGTATAGTTAATAAATCCAAAATCCTGCCATCCTTCCTTCCCTATTTCGTGGGAAGTGCAAAAGAATGTATGTGCAATATACCCGGGGGGGGGTCAATATGAAAGTGGGTACGCATGTTCCAACAAAATTTCGTGTGAAAGGGTATGTTTTTCGAACCGCGCGTTACGTGCTTAGGGTCTGTTTTTTTGGCTAAAATCACTAAAAGGGGTTGTTTTTCGGAGGTGTGACACTACCTAAGAAGTGTTGTTTGGAAGTTTCACTTCGTTAGGGTAATCGTTAAAATTTCACTTCGTTAGCGGGGTTAGCAGGTGCAAATACGGTCAAGAAAACTTGATATGTTTACCAGAATTAATGTGTATTCCCCTTCATATGAAAGTTACTTCCTGAATTGATGCTATTTTGAGAATGACCTTTTAAAACATGGCATACGATTGGTCAGGTC
>JAOXYB010050358.1:0-11782 GCA_028565635.1 Phoronis ovalis | reverse complement strand
GCACTGGCCAACTAAAACCTATGTCAAATACTGTCGCGTCTGTAGTTTTAATCCTATTAGTAACATCGTCTGATCTCTCCTAATTTGAACTTATAAGAGTGGCTAAAATAGATACAGCACAATAATTTGGTGTACACTTCTCCTTGGAAAACAAAATAAGCCCACCTCAGTAACACATGTAGAACAAAATCCATGCTTGCCAAAGAGAACAAGTTCAGTATTGAAAATCTTAAGACAATCTTTTGTTTTGAAAATGTGAAAACTGCATTACAATAATATTTTTGTTCATTTTTGATTTTTACTGTATCTTTTTTTAGCAAGTTGCTAGGTCCCAAAGGCACTCTGCTAAACTAACAAACATTTCTTAGGGAGCTATAAACAAGCCTTTTAGCTAGAGTAGAAAATAAGGAATTACTAACATAGAGTAAATGCTGATGAGTAAAATTTGATAAAAAATGTGTGGGTGTCATGTTTATTTCATGACACCCTGTATACTTTTATAACTGGCTATAATTATGATGGCACATTATTACTGCATATGACACAATTTTATACAATATTTGAACCATGGTTTTTTGTTGTTTTGAAACATGTGCTAACCAGAACACAAATATTTCATTGTTTTTTATCCAAACAATTTTCACATCTCCCATTGCGCATTTAACACCACGAAAGCCAAAGGCTACACACTACCAAGTTCTACATTTCCAGTGATGTTTCTGTCCATTTTGTATATTTTTATAGAGGAGGTACTGTAAAATTGAACTGTGTCTAATAAGTATGGACTTCCTCTTTTCTGCTTGTATCAATGTTGTCATTCTGCTTAACAATATTGTTGTTATCATATTTTTTTGTGTAAAAATCTAAATAAAACACTTAAGTATCCTTCGTTAAATTTGTAAGACTTTGTTAGACTGTGAGTTAGTTCGAAGGTAAAACTATGAGAAAATTAAATTTTGGTACCTAGGGTTTAAATAAGTCTGGACTTTTTTAATTGTGCACATTATATACGGCTCCGATATCTAGGATGTAACTGTTTTGGCACACAAGCGGGGATAATGAAGCTGAAGAATTTATCAAGCCATGTTTTTTGTCAAAATCAAGAATTTCTTCAAACATGAAGCAGAAATTACCCAAATTAGTCAATGTAGTGACATTACAGCCTTTTTGCAGAGATTCATTAGAGCAATATTTTCACTAAGTATGAAACTATTACTTTCAACAATTTGTACTAATCTTATGCTATGATTTATGTTTACATTGAAACTTGTTATTTATTTTGTGCTTTATGGAAATACCCCAGGCCATATATATACAGATACCACTGATCAGCTAAAATAACGCACTGTCAGCCACTTTTATCCAAAAACCAGCTCATTGTGAGACATCTTAGAACAAGGTAAACATATGAAATAAAAGTGTCAGACTGTATAGCATAGTTGCAACTCATAAATATGTGGAAGCTACACCAGTAGATTGAGTTGGGACCATTTGTTAGGTATCTCTTCCACAAAGAATCTACATGTTCAACATAATATTAGAATGTTGACTTTTGTTAGAATGTTGACTTTTGAAGACATGATATCATGATTTCTTGTAAACTACAAGGATCTTATAAAGCCACATAGATCATGGGGAGGTTCCCTATAAAATCACTCTGTGGATGCAGACAGGTAACACTCAACAAACAAGAGCAGACATTAGCTGTACTGCTAAGTTGGCATGAAGTGTATAATAAATATTATTAAATATTGAACAGTTTCCTGAATTGAGTCAAACATTTTGTACTTGAATGGTTTTAAGAGGATTAAATAGGGGGTCAAGATTTCTGATGTCTTTATCTATTAACTCACAATTCTGCAGATGTGTAAGTTGTTTTGAAACTTCAAGTACTTCTGCAAGGATAATGTCATTATGGACTTTTGCTTGACCATGGAATTTGTTGGGTCTGATTCGTTGGACCGATTTAAATAGGATTGGTTAAATGATTTCAAAAATAAACTTCTCTTTTTAAAATACTTTGAGAATGATGTTCGTAATTGTTTTGTTTCAAATATATTTAGTACAAACTGAATAGACAAATTTTTATACACTGTTATATTTTAATTTTCATGAAAATTCCTAGGAATTGACTGAAATCTGTGAAGTTTGATAAATTAACAATTTAGACCTATGGCCACTTGTGATGGTCATTGCATGAGGCAAAGGAATGCATTAATTGGTATATCAATTATACTAATGTTGTTATTTTTGACAAAACAACCATTTCACTTAATGAAACGTGTTGATTCAGCGCAGAATTGAATATTTATAAGATTTCAATAGTGGTTATATTATAATAATTGTCATGCCTCTGTTTTTGTTTCCTTTCATTATATTTCTGTGTTTGACAAGTTTTTCACAGATGGTCAGATGAAATTGCAGCTATTGTGGTATAGTTTCTATTTATCTTATTCATATATTTAAGCTAATATTAACAATTTCCCAGGCCACTTAGTACATGCAGATGGGGTAACAAAATTTCAAGGAAGACCTCACAAATTAAATACCATAACATACTTGGACTATAAAACATGCCAGTACAAACTCAAATTTCACTCTGATTGGCCACAGTCCCTCTTAGAAACAACTCGTCACAAAAGAGACACCACAGTAATACTCCACTAGGGTGTGCCTTCTTTCACACTGCATTTTCATAGGTCAGGTAGTTAATTTTGTAGGAACACAAATACTGTAGAGAGAGTTGTTACTAATTCAGACCACAGAATACATGTGTCTAAATGAATCTGTGCAAGTTTAGTAGAAAGAAAGGGGAAACCACATTGATGTTAAAAGGAATTTTAAGACCATTACTTGTCATGATTTTCACATAAATATGAATAAATTTTCATTTTATGGACAGAGACTGCAAAAATATTTTTTTACCGAAATTTCTTAAGAATATGCAGGTAAATGCACTTGTACTTTAAATCACGACAATTCTAAAGCTTGTTTTTTCAAATGTCTAGTCAGGATGTAAGACGTGTTTATTCTATTTAGGACGTCAGTGACCAGATTACTGCTCTAAAATGATTTTTTAATTAAGCGTATAATATGCATGTTAATCTGGTAATTAAGTGTAAAAACCCGGAAAGGTATGTTCTTTCAGGTTACAATTAAATAAGGCATAAAACAGAACTTGTAATTTTATCGCTATGCTTGTTCATATATATATATATATAATCATTAATTTAAAAACAACATTATCAACTTTAAATACAAAAGAAATTTGGAGAAAGTCAACAGATATGCGATATTTTCAAAAAGTTTACAACCGCGTAAAAACTGGAATAATATCATTGCAAGGGATACCCATTCATGATTCTATTATAATTCATTCATAGAAAAGGTGTTATGAAAATTGTACTTTTGTCCTGTTTCATTCAAGCTTTGTTATTGTGCTTTTAAATGTTTATGGGTAAATAAAGAAGAAATGTTTAACACAAATATTGGTTAATGATCTAGAATGAACAGAAATGATTTCTCTAACTGCTTTTTCTAAACCAGTGCACAATTAAACGCATTCATAGAAGAGCACGACCCAAAACATAAAACGTACAAAAGGAGCAGAATGTAAGCATTTTCTTTGCCCGCCGGCAATTAGTGCCGTTGTTAGCATCAGGAGTAAGATGTTTAGCTCATACTGTACGAGGTTTGTGGTGAACCAACTTGTGAATAAGCTAGCTTCACACTCTTACTCAGAAAATTGCATCTTTAACAGCAGTTAATGCTGAAATTACAAACCCTGAACAAAAGTTAACATATTTAGTATTCAATTTCCATATTGTTCAAACAAATTCTCAACATTTTGATAATTCTTTCCTTTCCAACTTATTTCTGTAATTATTTTTTTTTAAAGATAATTGGTGTTGGGCCAAAAAAATGATTTTTTTCCATTAACAAAAAAATAGATAGGGTAGGTATCAAAATATTCTTTTTCGACAATTTTTCATATTACTTTTTTCCTGTCAATCATGCGAATGTGTGCTTGTTTTGTGGGATAACATGAAACACACAATGAAAAAAATAACAACATAGGCATTTGCAATGAAATATGCAAAACAAATTTTGAGCCTTAGACATATAAATACATATCCAGAAGATATCTGTGCTTCAGATATAATTAAATCTGTGGTCGATTCGTTATCACAGTAATCAATTCAATTATCTTATTTATTTATCAAATCTTTTTAATGCAGAATGCAGCAAATTGCATTAGCAAATCACAACAAATCACAAGTAGTATAACTATCAACAATTGTTGAAACAACTATAGTATTTCCTTTAAGCCTCAAGTATGTCCTGTAGGAAATCCATAAGCAGAAGTACTCAGAATAATTAGTTAATACAAAATTTCAATTCATTTTCTTTAGGGCAAACATTATAACAGAAACTTTGGAAAATATCGGAAGTTAATACAGTAAACGGGAAATGCTAATATTTGCTAATATTCCTTCAATACATTTGCTTACCATTCGACAGTACTTCCAGCTGATTCAAAGTAATTTTTGACATACCAAGAACATATTTTCAATTGATGGTTTGTGCTTGCTACATATTCTACACATTGCTTGCATCACTGTTAACTGTAAAGGGTTCCCATGGCTTTAAACTTGTTCAGTCGCAGTGAACACGTAGCATGTTCAGTGGTTTCCACAAAAGGTGACACTGCACCAATCACTTTAATTGCAACATTTCAGTATGTATCATCCTTTTTTCAGTATATAATATTGAAACAAAACACTGTTCTCACATTTTGCAAGCCTGTACACAGGCTAGATATCATAGATATCACAGGCTAGATATCATACTAATTTTCAAAAATCAAATAACAGTTTTAAAATTAATGACATTATCACTGTTTGCCATCATTGCAAATTGGGGATCGTGAAAAATATATAAATTCAATTCGGTAGTATTTATATACTGCATGGCTTGAGCAAATTAGATATATAGAGCACTGCAACAAAAACAACAAATTATCGTATTAAATAATTTCACTTCCATGTTGTAGTCTTTAATGGAAGACGATCACAAAGGTACTACTCTGATATTAAAATCATATCACATTACTATTATAGCATCATCAAGTAATATGACAAGATAAAAGATGCATGATTAGAACGATTACATAATCCTTTTCTTATATTCATCTGCATCAGGTATATGTTACCATAGCAAAAATACTGAGGCATTTTATAAATGGTTTGCACTGTACTAGGCTTCTGGAATCTTTCAAATTGTAGGAAGATTGTGCACTTAAAAGATTGTAATGTTGTTTGAGGATTCAGGTTTTGGGTGCTGCCACTTACAAATGATTTATAAGCCCATCAGCAATTGTATACATGTTAACCAATGTATTTATATTGCTAGTGTTTTTTCCCCAATTATTTAGTCTCTGGTTATGTATTTTTATTTATTAGCATGCTCTTTGTAGCCCAAGGGCCATGTGTCTATTGTTACAATAAATAAAGCATTTTATTACATATTGTATATTTCAGAAAGCAGAACACACATTTTGAAGACAAACAGAACATTTGAAATATACCCAAAAATACCCCACATGATGTACAAATTGTCATATAAAAGCTGAAGTGTGTGGTAGCTAGATCCTGATCCCTCCTCAAGTCGGAACGGACAGCAACATTTTCTGATTTCAACATTTCTTTGAAATTAAGTTCTCACTGAAATCAAATGTTATGCAAAATTCATTGGGTATTTCTGAGCACCAGGATAGATACATTGATGAGTACGATCTTCAGAATATGCACTTGTGATGTGCACCATAGCCAAGAGCAACATCAAAAGGAAACCTCAAGCAGTTTTATCCTGTAGGTGAATACACATTATAAATTAAATGCACATTTTGATGCTATCTTTGTTAGGAAATGAGTGGGTACACAGCCCAAGGAATCTAACACACACTGCTTTAATTTCTTGTTATAACCGGAGATACTTCATAAAATAATATCATTTTTTGCTTAGTCTTATAAAGTGACAGATAAAGCAGTGAATATGAAGAAACTGAAACAGCCGAAGTACTGCGCTGCCTATAACTAAGACTTTGAACAATGGCGAAGGGATTCTGGGGCTATGTTCTATCCTCTGGCGCAACCTGTAACTTGAAATTTATTAGGCACACAACACAAATTAAATTAACTGTCACTTTATTAATATTAAGTCCCCATCTTGCAATGGGTTGCAAGTCTATTGCGACCAAACCTATGACTTCATTAGGGGGCTGCTAATTATAAGTTTAAGGTCGTCTGCTATGTTGAGTATTTCACTTTATATCTGAATTTCAAATGAATCCAAAATTTGAGAATTATCTTCAAATAATGGTAACATAATTTATCTGGCTCCAGTTTATCGAGTTCTATAAAGTCTTCTTGAGTAGCTTAAATTTTTATGGTAGTTAATTTGAAATTTGACGTGAGTTGGTATGTTACTAATTTCTATAAAGAAAGAGGGTAAAAATTCAATTATCAATATATTAACCCCATGCTAATATAATTAATCCACCTAATGCCTCAAGACAGGCTATCATTTGGTTTGTTAGAATATTTTTGAGATGTACTGTTCAGTGATATTTCAATTCAAGAGAGGGCTTCTATTTAGATAAATCCGGTATCTTAACCACTCAATATTTTAAATGGCACATTTCCAAGACTTCTATGTACCTGAGATGTTTTCATATTCTGATTGCTACAGAAAAATGGTAAGATTATGAATTTGACACATGGAACCAATTGTCTATGTTTCTGTTGATGATTCTCTAATGCATGGTCTGCATCATATTGGCATTAGATGGTACAACCAGTGCAAGTTTACCAAACCTTGACTAATTAAAAGCATGTCTGCTACCAAAACTCACTGTACACCATTATGCTAGATTGCAATTTTTTCAAATGGGTAGCTTGATAACTGTGAACTTTCTGGTAAACAACAAATTGCCACAAAAATATTTTGAAAAAAAACTCAGTGTGTAGTCATGGTCACACAAAACTACTGATATGATTAGGCCTAGTAATCACGCACATATACAAGATGTGGTAAAATATACTGTATTTTTTGTTTAGAAAATTTGAGTACACAAACCAGGTGGAAAGCAAATACCATCAGGACCCATACGATAAATAATAAATATGGTGTCTTATTACTGAGGAATATTTATTTTGGAAGCATAAAACTCCTGATTACCCAAACTTCAATCTCCAATATCAGTTTAACTATTATTAATTTTTAGAAACAAAAACAACTGCTAGCTCTAAAATGTCACAAGAATATGTCAGCAAAATAGTACCACGCCGGCCATTTTCTCAAGTTCCTTAGCCAAAAGTCTTTAAAAAAAAAAATGATGTACCAGTAATTATTGGGTTGGGTAACTTAATAGGTATGCAGTTTTATCAGTCAAGTGTCTTATACAATATGCCAATTCCAACTTAAGCATGTAATAAAACACACTAAATTGGTTTTTGATGGTTTCTGGGTGGCTGCAACAGGCTTTAATGTATAGAGTCTATTTTCAGCATTTAACAGAATGCAAAAAATCCCTCAATGATTCCAAGAATATTTCATCTGATGCCAATAACTTTATTAGTTCAGAATAATGTTGTACCCAAACTATGACTTCAGCTGAACATAATTTCAACAGCAGACAGACAGCAAGCAGAAATGTTGGATCAAGAACATTACAAATTAATTATTGTCTCCAGTCTTCATGGATCACTGTAAATTCAAAGATTTCTGATATTTTTCAATCATATATCATAAACTACTGGTAAGAGGAAACAGACAAGCGAGTGAGGATTGATGGTTTGTTTTGCACCAACAAAGTTAATGTTTAATTTTACACATATCAGCAATGGCATACCAACAACAGCAGAGCATCATTCATAAATTAATGTCACTGTACTGAATTTATTTCTTCCTAAAAGTTGGTCAAAAAACAGTCTACGCATATATCACCTATTTCCAAGTCCTAACATTCCTTTTCACTGCATCATCTACATATTTGGATTTTGTTTTCCATGGACATCTCTCAATATCTTGGACAGGAAATTCGCCTTCTATGACTAACAGTAATGTCAATTTATTTAATTAGCCAGCGCTGCTCAAAAAACAGCTAAATTTTTAATTTATACATACAAACTGTAAGCATGAAAACTCAGTATAATAGTCTTGTGCAAGTCAGTATATACAAGCCCACCTCTAATACTATGAAGCCTTTCAATGTGGTAAAAGTCAAATTATGTTGACAAGGGCTTTAACATCAACAAAAGATTATAGATTGACCTTAACATCACTACAAAAGCATACTTCATTCAAAATCAAAAAGAACATTTTTATCTCTTTAATCTGACAATAGTAATCCTACTGTGAGCTTACTAGACCATATAGACTAGTTCCTATTAAAATGCAGTAAAAATGAAAAAGTTGCAATACAATGTTGAAGGTGTTAAAATGACTGCAAACCACTTGCCTATAGAAGGATGCTAGTTTCTGGGTCTGCCTTCACTAGACATTACAATCAAGGCTCTAGTTCTCTTTTAAAGCAACATGATAAGCAGGTATTTGATTTTAATTTGATGCTGTTTCCTTAAGAACTAAAATGAAGGAATCTTCCTACAACAGGTGTTTATAGTGAGGACTCCTATTGTATCACCATTTTAATTTCACATGAAACCACTTTGCCATATTTGATTGAAGGTACATCGTGGTTAAAGTCAGGATCACGTTTTGCAAATAAATACGAATTAAAATATTGATAAAAAAACATAGGCCAAATTCCAGAGTTCTTCATTTGGCATCCGATACATTCATTAGACAATAAATTCTAGTCGCCATGTATATTTGATACATGGATAAGGTGTATTCAACTAATTAGACAATAAACCAGTTATGCTAAACACCTCTTGCAAATGATTATGGAATTTTATGCAGGTTTGCTTACACAATCAAGACATTTAAGATAATCCTAGTAATTGATAGTGGTATGACATCAAAGCAATGCATGATGGTGACTTAATTGACAGGGCTCCTACCCTGTGGGGATATCATCTGTATTTGAATCCATCTTACACATACAGAGGTGTAACATCACACCTCAGGCTAATTTGAAGAATTTATCTGTTAAATTTTAATTAAATGTAAATAAACTGCAGAAATTTAAAACAACACCATCTTTCCAACAATGGCCAGTTAAATATTTGTGAAGTTGCAAAGTGTCTGGTGAAAACCCCAGCAAAGGGAATTTCAGTACTTAAAGTTTAACTCCAAATAACAAGTAAATATCAAAGATCTGCCGCCCACAGATTAAAAATGTTTAGCCTTTTATACTTTAGTTTAGTTTACTCTGAATATAATTTGTGAACATGCCAATTTTATTACTTGTTCTATGAAAATTAAATATTATTTATATACAGGTTAATATCATTCATGACAGAATCCATCGTGACAAACTGAAAAGACGCTGTCCGATATATTAATATTATTACAAGCGAGTGACATTAGCTCGCGGTTTTATCTTTCCACGTGAGGCAATTTGTCTACAATAGAGTGCAAATAGTATGCAGCATCTTGCACATATCTAAATAACAAAACCAACGCTCATTCAATCAGATTCAAAGCACTTACCCGAATTCTGTGCTTGTACACACAAACATCCGAACAACACAACAGAAAATGCTGTAAAAACCGCCCTGAAAAAAAACACAAATGGAGTATTGTAAAATTAATAAAAGCAAGCAGAACTTCGACATTTTGAAAGATAACAATTAAAGTTACCTTGAGCGCATTTCTGTAGCGATTGCTTTATGAATCTTATATATAATCCAAAGTTATTTTTTATCACTCCCCAACTCTGTCCTCACACGCCGATATCCCGTTCACTGAATGAATTGAACGAGTCCATTATTCACAAGTGCCCGGAAACTTAGGGGTGAAAGGGATTAATTTTTGCTACACAAATCTCAACGTCTAATCTGCAGTAAATTCAATTCGTCAATAGCATTACTTCATTATTTCGTAGTGGTAATGCCTGAATGTTACGTAAATAAAAGTTCGACTTAAAATTATTTGCATCAACGAATTTTAGTAGTAAGCTGTATTAAGTAAAGAGCCCTTAAGGAGGCAAGCCAATATGTTGTAGGATTATTCCACAATTTGTCTAGACAGCCTTAGGATTTACGATGTGACCTATTAGCGCCGTGGGGTGGTAAATTATTGCTTAATCAGTTGACAAAAAGCTATTTATATAAATTATGGTATGAAATTAATTTGGCGAGAGGGATCATAAACAGTATTTCACCAATTGCTTGTAAACTAGAGCTTTGAAATTAAACCAGAATTTTGAACATGCAAAACATAGAATACATGGCTTTTTACTACCCAGAATCAATATGACTTTTTTGTGCCGATAACTTTGATTTCATTGTTCGAAAATGTTGCCTCCGCGACACGAAGAAAACACAAGACCCGATGCCAAGTTCAAATTCCCATTCCTTCCAAAACGGTATATATTCTAAAATGGTAAAAATTATAAGAACAGTCTTTTAGTTGCGCAGGTTCATTTGTTTTTTTATTCAAAACATATCCAAAATTATATAATTCTGTGTAAAGCCACCGAAAGTAAATAGGTGATTGTGCCGAAATAAATTATCACCAACTAAATGTTCATGTTTGTTTCGTTAATTAATTACGACAACATAACGAATAACAACCCCCGGGGGAATAAACATTCGATATACGTCAATAAACATATCACCATTTGACAAGTACCAAACTGGCAACTATCCGCTAATTGCGTAATTTAATATAATCTTTATTTTTGCTCATTTCGTACACATTTGGTATTATGCCAACAGAAGTTATTTTCGAAAAAAAATATCCGCGTGTTTTACTATAACGCACAAATAAATATTTTTAATTACAACAAACGTTAATTCATCACCAAATTTTATAATATTTGGCATAGTTTAGGACAATAATTAGGGACATATTCATGATATATAATATACATATTCATGATATATAATATACATATTCATGATATATAATATACATATTTAAAACAGTTTGAATTTCAACTGAACGACGCGACCTGGATATTTGCTTATTTTTTTTGCACTGCATTCTTTCCCCATTCTTCGGTGGGGGGGGGGGTCTGTCAATACATCTAAAATGTAGGCATACCATTTTCATTAATGCAAACGCGCGTTGATGCATGATCATGCGCCTAACGTGTATAAATGCACTCTTCTAAGTTTTTTCCGCGAATTTTGGAACAATCATGCTTACTTATTTCGTTGTTGAGTTATGTCACCGGGACAACATCCTGCGCAAAGAAAACTAATCCTTGTTTTTAATTTCCCTCTTTCAGTCTTGGAAAGGGTTGCTTACGGTTCGTATTCGAACGATCCTCCTAAACCGCTTGTTTAGGGGCTTTTTCGGACACCATTAACGAGCATGATTCGCCACATTTTCTTGAGTGACCCCCGCGAATACTCTTCACTCACAACACAATGCATAGTATGACCCGGGTATGACTGTGTCATGTGTAAGTAATCCCTCAATAACCCGGTCTGTTACAATCCGTTCTAATCTTCGCCAGGTACTGTTGATCAATATACAGGACCTTTTTGCACTTTTTGGTTCATATCCCGTCCAAATACAATTTGCCATTATTTCGCCAGCTTATTCTTGGAAAAGTGTTGTTAATCTGATGGGTCTGATGGACTGTTCT
>JAOXYB010050347.1:0-11783 GCA_028565635.1 Phoronis ovalis | reverse complement strand
TATGTATAGTTGACACTTTACATTGTTAGCCTCATCCTTGTCGTCATGGTAACTACTGTCACCAGAACATACATTTCAGCAATATTTCAGAACATTCAACGATAATAAAGGGGAAAAATTAGTGGAAACAAAAAAAAATCGTGAAAAGTTGTAACTTTTACCAAATAATTGCCATTTAGAGCATTTTTTGTTTTGTTTTTTTTCAAATTTGAATCTGAATCTGGTTCTGATTTTATGTACCTAGATCTGAATGTGGTGCTCACTTTACGTACTTCTTACCAGAAATAGGTAAAATAATATGGTGTGCTAATGTAATATTGTCCTATTTGTTAATGATCACCATATAGATATATAAAGTGAGATCATTTAAATTCTTGTTATTTTTTAAAATATGATGAGTTGAAGAAAGTAAAGTTAAATTTATTTTTGTTTTATGCCTGATATTATTTAAGAAAAAATATAAATTAGATTACCCAGAAAAGCACAGAATACAAAACATAAAATTAAAACATGAAATAAGAATTTTGTTATGAATTAAAAATTATATATATATATATATATATATATATAATATATCTTGATTTTAGGCGAAGAAATTAAAAGTTTGATTTCCAGGTTGACTTCTTTGTTATTTATTCTTAAAGAAATGGCTCATTTTATAATAATTCATCTTAACAGAACCATTCTCTCTATTAGAAGAAATAATAAATGATACACATAACCAAGAAAACTGAAATTTCCAAAAAAGGGCGCCTACAAAACTGTCACTTATACACGACCCCTTATAATGTTCTGCAGCACATCTCACACTCCCCAGAATATATGGCAATGTTACTCATTTTACGCGCAGTAACATTTTACAAATGTTGTTATCTATCTAGTTTGCTAATCAGTAACTGTAAAATTACTTTTTCAAATCGTTGATTTGACCCATCCGTCATAGAACGTATAGTATATCAAATTTAATTGTTGAAAACTTTATTTCATGTCACAAAATTGATCATCAAGAGTCGTTCCATCAAAATATAATCTCAGATATTATTTATTCAACGTATTTTTAAAATATTGTATTGATATTCGCATAAACAATTACCGGTGTACTCATTAAAGTACATGTCACCTCAGAAAGTGAGCGCGTTCCCTACCCAACCGGACAATATGGACAACAGCGATATTCCTAATCAGCGTAACAATTCCTATCTAGTGACACCAAATGTGGAGGAGTACACAAGGGGTCAAAGGAAAGCTTTTCTAAGAGGCTTTTCTTTAATTCTCTCCTCTACTATATATGCCATTTCTAAAATTTCTACCAGGTGGTTTTAAATTAACCTGAAAATAACCTCTGCAGCAATGGCTGCCCGCAAAAATATATGAATTGTGCAATTAAAAGCAAAGACCTTCCGGGCAGTTTATTTGAGTGATGTCTGTGTTGTAGATCGACCATACTCGTAAAACATGCCTATATGATGAAATCCAAGTTTATGTTTTACATTCATTAAAACAAGTCCAACTCGTACTGGAATAAAGAATAAAGAGTTGGTTCCTTTTTGATAACTATTCTATTACATGCTTTATAATTTGTTAACGATATTGTTTTAGTTAATTTTCATGAATGAAATTTCAGCTGGTTATAAAATCAACTTTTTTCCCTGTTCCACTTTCGTTCAATAATTTTTATTTGATATGGTTTTGGAAAAAGTACATTTCCTTGATTAAAGTCTCTTGGATCAAGCGATGGCAGTGGCTCGCTGTCTACCGGTAGAATTTGAAACCTCTGCACCAATGCAGTGATGAACAGAAACAATCGAGCTTTGCCTAGGCCCTCTCCTATACATACACGGCGACCTGCTCCAAAGCCGAAAAAGCTATAAAATGTAAAAAAAAAATACTAATCACAATTAACTTTCAGTCAGCAACGCCTGCTTTTATACGGTAAAGTTCAGAGTAATAGCCGTGTTACTTTTGTCACATAAGCTGCCTTTCACTACATGGAAATGAACATCAGAAAGTACGTCTGAAATTGGAAAAGTATTGATATGTCGCGGAAATGAAGTAAGCTTGATGTGCCAAGTACTGGCCAGGAGTATCATACGGAACCCTGATTGCCCTTCAAAAAAGGGAATGTAAGCATCCCACGAAATCACTAAATAAAGTTGTTTTCGTGCAGTACGTACAATGAAAAGAAGTATGCGCAAGTTTAACTCAAGTTGTAATTCACAGAAAGGAAAAGGAACATACTTCTTTCTGGCTGGGTGATCGGCGGGTACCAGACTGCCGTCCTCATTTAAGAATCTTTCGGGTTTGAACGTCCATGGATCTTTGTAAAATCTTTCGTCGTGATGAATGCCGAAACAATTAAACAGTACCTACATTATGTTAAAAGAAAAAACCGTAAAGCAAACATTAATTAGTCAAAGTTTCCTGAATGTCATATTAAATATTCCTATCATACAGACACAGTTTTATTCTTGCTTTTAACTTTTTTTGATGGTTAAAATAAGATACACCGTATTAAGGCCGTCGTAACTGTTTTTAATAAAAAATGCGTATGGCACCTGTTTCACATAAAACAAATGTATTGCAACTTTAACATTCAGGCTACGTTAGAATTGTGTTTCCACCAAAATCCTAGTAATTCAAACATTTTTATTCCTAATTTAAATTACATTTCAATTATTTTTTCGTTCTCCTTGATAGTTATTTGTAACAAAACAGCAATAATTATAATAAACATACAAACTATCGGATTTGCACAATAAATGACTTCAGCTTACTGTAACTGCTTGTAAATATTACTAGTAAACAATACTCTCATAATTTGTTATTTAGCATTTTTATATCGTACCAGTACTTTTGGTTATATAACGAATTTAATTTTTAGCAACTAAAAAGTGAATCTTTTTTTAAACATTTATTAGTAGTTCAACGATTATTCAAAGTATTGACAGTTTGATCATGTAACAAATAATGATATATCTGTTGTGGCGAATTGTGCCAAATTTCAAGAGGATTGGATGGAACATATTCAAAACGCGTTACAAACACGCAACCATGTATAGAGTTTTGAAACGAATTCAAATTTTACAGTAGCAGCGAAAAAACCTTTGCAAGTGTTTGAAACCGAACATAAGGAAATCTATTGTAGGTTAAAACGTTTTTAATATTTTTTACACCTAAACTGTTGAAAAGTATTCAAAAATATAGATTACTGTAAAATCAAACTTTGCAAATTCAACCAGTTAGTTAAAATCTGTCCTGATATTCCATGTTTACACATTCTTTATTATGTTTGAAAATATTCAAGCTGTCACTCAGCTATAAATCGTAGAACCCAGATCACAAAGCAGGTATTAATATAGTAATGATAATAATAATAATTGTCAATTATTCACCACAGGAAAGAGTTGACGCTACCTGCTAATACTTTCGCTTTTCCCGTTGCCATTAGTTAAATGTTTAATTTTAAAAAATGTAATAATTTATTGCGCTAGTAAAATTTATTCAATAAAAGCTGTTTATTTTTACCAATTCTTCGTGTAAAAATGCTCTCATAATATAAGGATTCCATACGCACTGTTTAATCACAAACAGGACATTGTCCATATTATCCCACCTGTGTATCCTTAGGTATGTTATAACCGGTCAAGATGGTGTCCTCCATGGTTAAATGTGGTAACAACAATGGCACCGAGGTGTGGTAACGCAGCACTTCAAACATAAAAGCTTCAACATATGGCATCAAACTGCGGTCTTCAACACGAGGAGTCCGATTTCCTAGCACCTAATAAATGTTTCAAAATCACGAATCATCAGCTTATAACAATGCCATAGGCATATTCGCAAGGGGCGTTCAGGAGTCATACAGTACATCATCGTACAATGTATTATCTGCATTCGAGTGGTTTTATAAGTGTTGTATATTTACAGTAACATCCATAGTATCAAACTACTTTAATTAATCAGAAGTATGTAATTGCCCGATAATATTATACAGACTAGTTGCTAACTTTT
Source organism: Phoronis ovalis (assembly GCA_028565635.1). Lineage (NCBI taxonomy): Eukaryota > Metazoa > Phoronida > Phoronidae > Phoronis > Phoronis ovalis. The sequence goes on along the minus strand of JAOXYB010050347.1, from coordinate 7,772 downwards.
AATTTTTTCTAACTGTCCTTTTCTTGAACCTGGCCCTGGCACTCGGGGTAAAAGGGGTGTACCCATGCTTATTTCCTGACGTTAAAAGAATATTCAGTCAAAAATTACCTCCTTTATCGGCAAAAACGCGAAGTTTTTTCCACGAAAACATACCCTTTTTTGAAAAACAAAACATTTGAATACCCTTTTTGAAAGGTACGAAGTATGAACTTGAAGACATGTTTAAACAAAACAGGTATAAAATAAAGCAACACGCAATTTTATTTCCAGACGCACGCGCTACAATTCAGAATTATCTCCGCTCTGTACATTTACACGTTCTACTACACGTGGTTTGCTTATCTCCACAGGAAGCAGAGCGTGCTCCACTGAGCACTGTTGCTTGCGGTGAAGTTGGAACGGTATAATTCAAATTCCGCGCGTTCGCTTCATTTTGTAAATTATGGAAAGTTGTTCTATGAGATCATGTAAATTAAAACTTATTTTTGCACATATAGCATATTCAAACTATTTCGGTGTTTTTTAGAAATAACATATTTTCAAGCGAAAAATGACGAATTTTATAAGAGTTATATGGAAAAAAAATAATTACTTAAAATGGAAGCAAAAAACGAAATATGCCTTAGTCCAGTTATCTTCTCAAATAAACACATTAACTAATTTTACCAAAAAAATTAAATCATTTATTTTGTTGAACGCGCGGAAATTTAGTTGAAGTTGGTGTAATTTTTAGCGTATGTAAGAACACACCTATGGTGATCATTCAGCCAAACGCAATGAGTGCCACGTTAAAGGTCTTAACAAACACACATTAAAATGAAAATTTTAACCTTTTAATTTATTCAGAAATATCAAAATAGCAAATTCGCAGCGCACCCGTGGCGAGACATTGTAACGACCTGCCTTAAGTTACTTGCGCAATCTTTTTCTGCTCCATCCCAAAGTTATCTCAGCTTTACTCATAATATTCTAGCAATGTAATGTAAATGAAAAAAAGGTTTGCTAATGCCAGGGGGTAAACCGCGCAAAAACATACCCTTTTTATTGATTTCAAGGAGGTACACTAAAAAATGAAACACTTTTTCAATTTCGCGATCCTCGCCGACGACGAAAATTAACCCCTTTCTCCGCGATTTTGGGAACGCGCATGCGATTCGGAAATCACCTGGGCCGGGGTTCTTGAATTGTTACCTGATCAATTTCTAGGTGTAACCTCTTCTGGACATCTGGATAATGGATTAACGATAACATGGCAAAGTCAACAGAAGTTGAGGTTGTACTGGTACCTGATACAGAAAATGGTGTTTACAGTTATAGCTAGATGGTTATATCAAATGGAACTTTGATCTATTCCACAATAGCGACCCCACATATCTCAAAATAGTTTTCCAGCTCCATTTTATAATCGTTAAATCATTTTATATCATTCTAATTTCTACGGTTAACACTTAAGTTTTCCTGCTCATATATATTCTCAATGTTTGTCACTCAATTTCCTAATTGGTAATTTTACACCGGAATTTTACCTACAGAAGAACTAAAAATGCTATCTCTCCTATACAATTGTCAATGAATAGGGCATTTCTAGTAAAGATCCCATGACAGTATGCACAAACAATCAGAAATTGAGTGATTGTAATACGTTCTTAAAGTTTAATGATGATGTCACACATAGGGAACACTGTAATGTTTAATTAAGATTTAAGTGATTTTGACATGTTGAACAACCTCTGAAGTAATGGTACGGTGCACATAATTTTATATTACCTGCAATGATCAAATCATTAACAATAGCTTTTATGTTCGTGTCTGTTAGTCTTTCACGTGAGTTTGCAGCACTCTCGTGTTGCTGCTGTAGGAGAAAAGCATCAAACACTCCACGGATGTTAGCCGGGTCAAAGGTTTCCTGAAGTACATTAATTACTTGTTCTTTATTTTGTATAATTTTACAATGATTATGAAGTAGATAAAACGAAACGCAAGAGAAACAGACCTTTTTAAGAATGTCTCAAATTCCATGTTACCTCACATGGAGATTGCTGAAAATTTAATTTCTAATTTCAAGGAACGGTTCATTGTACAACTTCAATTTGTTGACAGTAGGTATCCGAGTTATGCTCTCCCGTATATATATACAAAATACTGATATGTGATGCGGTAAAGTGACGTCAGAAATATATATTGTGACGGGGATGTGACGGGACATAGAGGAGGAAAATAGGGGGTAATGATCGCAGCTCATAAATTGGCAGGAAATAAATTGCCTTTTCATGAATCACAAGTAATAAACTTCTGCAATCGCGGGTCATGAAAATAATACGACCCTTTCCCGCCTCAATAATAATAACTATATATTCAAAACAGATTGTACACAGCCTATCACAGTCTACACTCCCAACTAAAACAATTAAATTGGACGGTAATTCAGAATGGCTAGGTTATACTCCAGCGATCTGCGGTGGAGTGTTATTTATCACACTTTTGTTCTGTAAAATATTGTACCTGAGATGGAAATGGAGGGAGTAGAAGAAAGGGTTCCATTTCATTGCACACGGAAGTAAAAAATGATAATTTAATTGCATAAACAAAATTATTGCAACCCTAAAACATGAAAATAAAACCAACTAAGTTTTCCCCTTTCCCTCTAAATATCAACTACGGAATCTGGGTACGGATCGGAATAGGCTGAAAGCTCACTAAATGTGAAACTGTGTTCGTATATATATAACATTTCGCGTGGCATGAATGATCTACGCCGCGCTTTACAATCTTACAAAATTCGGGATTCTGTGTTTCCTTAGCGATTACTTAGCAGATTAAGCTCATGACGTCAGAAAAATCCGAGTAACTGTCATAAACCATCATTTACTATATCGGAAGAGAGCATAATAGCAATTAGTTTCCCCATCCATTTCAATCATGACCAAACAAAAACATATGCTTAGTGCGTTTGTAACAGATATAAAATACCTTGAGCCTGTCGAATATTTTCACTATGAATTGCTCTCTAAAATTTACTGTTTTCACCAATCTTGTGTAATGTTTGTTACCAAAGAACCGTAACCATGGAAATGTATCAAGCTCAGCACCACATGTGGGGTTCAGCACTTCAGACGAAAGTATATCATATTTTTTCAGATTAATAACTTCAATATCTGTTGGCTTAAATTCATTTCCAGTGAGCTAGAAGAAATTTTAAAAGGAATTTAACATGGACAAGTAGGTTGATGGTTAGGAATATGTTCCAATAAGAAAGATAATATTGGTAAGCGTAAGATCACGAAATATGTGAAAGTTCTTTAATCACCTTTTTGACCAAATGGAACTTTCATGTTCATAGAAATCTTTGCAAATAACACAAATAAAAATTAAAGCTTACAATGGTTAATAAAATATTGCAAATAGCTCTGTGTATTGCTTCTTGTGGACAAAAAGGTTTATCCGAGTGACTTGACATTTCTTGCAACATTTCGCTCACACCTTTACGTATACTAATTTCCATTCTGGCCTGCAAAGGAAATGTTTAACAATCTGAAAAATGGCAATATAGGCAGAACAAATAGTATTACGCAGTACTAACTTTGTTATCCCTTGAAATATTTCGCCCACACAATTTTAAGGTTAAGCTAGACCCTCGTCGTGATAAAATACTAATTTTTCTGATTTTTGCACAGTGAATAGTACAACAGGCAGTACCTTTATTGCATAAAACTCTATGGCACCACACCTTACTGTTTTGTTTTTAAAAAATTAAATATATAATTTCTGTCAACTGTAAAACGGAAGTTCTGATCTGCGATGATAACATGTTGGTATATGCCCACTTTTCTGTCTCCATAGTGAATATTGACAATTACCGCTTTATCCTATTACCTGTTGTATGAACTAGTTTATTAAAGCGACTTAAGGGTACTGGTATAGAAACAGAAATAACCATGTTGCGCTAGTCATTAGTTATTTGTGGTTTTCATCTATTTTCATGTTTAATTTATGTTTCAGTATAATTATGTTTTATAACATTTTATGCGAAAAATGTGCATAACACAACAATTATAAGGTGATATACCCCATGTATTGAAATATTCCTTTGCCAGGCAGAGATCATGACGTCTAGATAATTTTATAAGCGGCATTTTCGAAATTAAATGCCTAGAAAAAATAAAGCAATATTTCATCAAGAACGATCGCAATTTCTTGGTAAATCAATAGAAAAAAGAAAGGGGAAAATGAGGCTGATGAAAATGTAATGTATTTAGAAACTGCTTTCATAATTTCCAAATTCTCGGCCATTTTCCGATGTGAAACTGAAGCTAAGAATTTAAATACGGAAGCACAGCAAGTATAAACCATTAAAGTTCATTGAAAAGTTGCTCTGCTGGAAGTCCTGATTGACAGGTTGTCCTGTCAAAAATGTATACAACTAATATCTAAAGTACTATATTAATTAATTTCTCGAACTTAATTTAACGATAACCAATATTTTTATAAACATGAAGAATTAGACTATTTGCTAGAAGACAATAGGTTACTCTTGAGTTGGTAATCAATTGTATCCTTATGTCAACTTGCTTTAATATATACACATTATTTATAACCATATCATATACGTTACCATTCCAACACCATAGCTCTTCAGCGCGGAGTGGGTGGCCTTTCTTATGTGTACGAGGTTAGGAGTGTAAGTTTGGAACCCGATGTCATTGCCGTTATACATAATGTAACCAGCTCGATAAGAAGTTGGCCTGAAACAAATTTGTGAATCTTTATGTACACATATATTTTTTATTATTGTGGCACAACTTTTTGTGTCTCATCGCAATGTCAAAGCGATCCCGTATCTGCAAAGTCTGCTTGTAACATCTTTGACGTACAGTAATGTAACATATCATGATTATCTAATAGCATGATTTTTAATCGGTTAAATAATAATTATGTTTTGAAAATACAAGCTAAATCGATAATCGATGTGATCTAACTCAAGCTGTACGGTTTTGTTAGTTACCTTCCTGCAAACGCCGCTCCCTTACGGACCAGTGCTTCACGCGCTACCTCAGCGCTGTTTATGACAACAGTATCTTGATTTAACATTCTGATAGCAAAAACATCACCGTATTGTTTTGCCCACTTCGTAAATGTTATGTATGGTCTGGCAACATCCAACTGGTGGACATTACCTGAACAAAACACAAACGGCGAATTTGAATCCAGTCAAAATATAGCGCATAATATATTAGCACACAAACATGGATGAAGTTTAACGAGCGAGGTCTGTCAAAAGGATGCTTTTTAAACCTGCACGTCTTCCAAAGGATTGCTTTTTTAGCAGGTTATATACGCGTTCAGGGGCTTTTTTGAACCTGTGGACCCACTCTTTACACAAGTGACCTCCCGGGGAAGAATATCACTACAAATGAATACAGGGTATGCCGGGGTACAAATGAACATTTATGCAGTGATCCACACGCAACCTTTCATAACCAAATTTACCGGAATGTTACGAAAAGAACATAGACTGGTAATTAAGGCGTTTTATGACATTTTTTCTGCATTGCCTAATGGTATACATATATACAAACTGACAACCTAACACAATAGGTTAGCTATCTGTGTTACTGCCGTGGTGTAGTGGTATTTCGTTTGTGACGTCGCATTTTGTAATAAATTCTGCAAACGATGACAACATACCTGATGATTTCAGGACAAAAATTACCTGAGTTTAAGAGCTAGCTGCAGTGCGAGGCGTAAAGTTTGCCAAATAATGATTGGCTGGTTACAAACTACTAAGTGCTTAGCGATAATCCATTTTTTACTTAACACTCCTTTTTCGGTCATAAATCATTTTATACATGTCTAAGAAAATCACCATGCTGCGGAAATTGTCAATTGAGTCTACTGAAACAAAGTATGTCGTGATACAACAAGACACAACGGTTAATGCTTTATTTATAGTCTTGCTAGACTGCAGTAGCCACCTAAATTCCAATTTTATATCTAATCATAGCCCGGGATCATAGCTTCATTTAATATAGACTATTTACATCAAACAGGAATCAAAGATTAAAAAGAAAACTTACCGATTATTGGTAAAGGTGTTGGACCTGGCATCTTTCCCAATTTGCGGCCACTACACCATTTCATCACTAAGTACAGAACAATAATACTGCCCAGTCCTAATAAATGCAGTGTCTCAAACATCTTGAATCAGTTTTCAAATACCAGTTCTGATTCCCTGTGCGTCAAAACATCCTTGTACACAGATCACGGCAGGTCAGATAAACATAGATAACCAGTACTAAACACTGAGTTATCAGAGCATGACAAGCCGGATGACCAGTTAGTTATTTGAATAATCTGAAGTCGTGCGCGTTACTCGGAAAGTTCAAATAAAGTTTAATTAATATAAAGTGAATTGTAGCTATAAACACACTTTGAACAATTTACTGAGCCATTTATCCAGATTAACCCAGGGATGACTGTTGGTGTTAATGTTTTTTAATAATAATATATGTTTATTTTAGACAAATATTCATGATGCATGAATAAAATAAATGATGTCCATACTAAACAAATATGAGAGAAATATACATAAAAATAATATAGAAATAAATATACACACTACACTGTCGCAGTAATTTATTAAAAAGACAGGAGCCACCATATATAAATGATACAATTGTACAACCACAATACATCAGTATACCTTGGATCACTTAGACTCCAACAACCAGCCTGCCAACAACTGGATTCCAAAAAGTTATTGCAGCATCATGAAAAACAAAATTGTTTGCTAGATAAACTTTAGGAGTCTTAATGAGAAAATTTCTATTATCGATCGAGGCAAAAATTGCATACATTTAGTTTTAGTCAAATTGTATATACTATTATTAGTATAACATTGAGAGACTTGCAATGGTTGGTAAGTGGCGCATGTAAGCGCACACGAGCATGACACCAGCATCATGTATTGATTTTTTTTTTGGATTTTTTCGCAAGTATACGCAAATCGCACATTTTGTTTCGTGTATTTCCCCCATGTAGTACACGTAGTATCGTAGTTTTTGCTCAGTATGTGTAGTTGCGTAGTATCGTAGTTTTTGATCCATATGCGTAGTTGCGTAGTATCGTAGTATGCGTAGTATCGTAGTTTATGCGTAGTGTCGTAGTATGCGTAGTATTGTAGTTTTTGCTGAATTTGTGTAGTAGCGTAGTATGCGTAGTATCGTAGTTTTTGCTGAATTTCTGTAGTAGCGTAGTATCGTAGTTTTTGCTCAGTATGTGTAGTAGCGTAGTATCGTAGTTTTTGCTCAGTATGTGTAGTAGCGTAGTATGCGTAGTATCGTAGTATGCGTAGTATCGTAGTTTTTGCTGAATTTGTGTAGTATCGTAGTATGCGTAGTTTTTGCTCAGTGGGTGTAGTAGCGTAGTATCGTAGTTTTTGCTGAATTTGTGTAGTATCGTAGTATGCGTAGTATCGTAGTTTTTGCTCAGTATGTGTAGTAGCGTAGTATGCGTAGTATCGTAGTATGCGTAGTTTTTGCTCAGTGGGTGTAGTAGCGTAGTATCGTAGTTTTTGCTCAGTATGTGTAGTAGCGTAATATCGTAGTTTTTGCAATATGTAAATGTCGTAGTATCGTAGTAAATTGGGATATATATACCCAGAAATAAAAAGCCAAAAAGCCAAGAAATATATAAATCTCGTAGTATCGTAGTATCGTAGTAAATTGGGATATATATCCAGAAATAAAAAGCCAAGAAATATGTAACTGTCGTAG
>JAOXYB010050325.1:0-11785 GCA_028565635.1 Phoronis ovalis | reverse complement strand
CTACAGCACCGTCACATTCCTCTAACTACAAACCAGGCAGCTCGCACGCGCAGAGTTGTGAAAGGCTGTGTGACATCCTCTTTAATCGTTGGTACTTTTGCTTTATGCTGGTTACCGTATTCAATACTAGAACTATATCTGAATATTCTCGATACACAAGGTTTAAGTATCAGTGATTACCTGGAAGACTACTGCGTTCCTATACTATTAGGTTTTACATATATAAACAGTATATGTGACCCTTATATTTACATAAGTCGTAACACAAAGATCAAAAATGTAGTTAGAGGTTTGTGGAACAGAAGGGATTTTACATGTTTCCGTTGCTGTCAGATACACAGAAACACTTCTCAAAATGACTGTTTATTCGAGGGACCGAACAGAAAGGTGGAGTTGGTTAATACTGAAGTACGGACAACTTACCTTTAACAAAACTTTTAATATGTCGGGTTAAGGTCTGCATTTTTACATAAGTAATTTTGAAAAGGAGTTTTGAACTATACACACTTTGACACTTAGCAAATTGACAATTATTAAAATTAATAGCTAATTAGAGAATTACTGCTACTAGATAGTCTGTTAATTTTGCCATTATTTTTACAACTAACAGTAATCTATCAACATGAGGCACATGTAGTATTTTTTTGTCATTTCATTGAATATATTTAAACTTTATATAGTTTAAAAGCACTGGCCACCGGCTTATTGTACAGCAAATACATATAACCATAGCCGCAAGTTATGTGTACCTAAAAGTATGGTATAGATGATCTGGCATATTCTACGCAACCCGCTTAAATTTAAAATAAAAAGAACAATAAGCTTTCTTTAGCTTAAAACATCATCTATCACTCAGGGGGCGCCTGTCTATCACTATCTATTTCTACTTCTACAGCACCTGCAGAAAACTATTTGATACAGTGATCACGTCAGTAGCAACGTATGAAGCTAAAATTTGAGGTTTTACTCCTCTCTCTGATAGATTTCCTGTAGAAAATTTGCACCGGCGTTTATGTAATACAGCTTTTGCATGTACACCAATAATGTAGTTAGAGGTGAACTAAGACGCGTAGGTACTTGGAAATACAAATACAGGGAATAAAATTTTGGAAAAGTGTAGAAAGTAATGTCTCGCTAAAAACAAACTTAGATGAAATTTCATATTATGATCTGATTAAATCAGATAACATTAAAATTAAAACTTGCATAAAAGACAACATATCTTTGAGTGAAGGGTTAAGAAAATCTTACATGAACACGGTTTTGGAGATGTCTGGTTAAGTCAGTAAGTTTATACAAATCATTTCTCAAGATAGTCATTGGTCGACGAAACCTATACACAAAACTAGTGGCATAGTGATATATTTTGCAAATCTTCAGATAAATTCAGGACATACAAATTATTTAAGGCCAATTTTAAGAAAGAAATACTTAGATATAATTAAAGGCAGAGACAAATGTGCATCATTAACGCGATTTAGAGATAGTTAACGATAATTACACATTGAATCTTGGATAAATTTAAAATCTATGCCAACTCCAGTACTACAAAGAATAAGTAAACAACGCAAACTTTTGGATGTTGAAGATGAAATACATTTTCTCACCACTTAGCACTGTATCAAACTTATAGGCAAGAGCCATCAGCCGATTCAGGTCTCTGTACCCTATACAAATAGGGGCAGCAAGTTACCAGAATATCCTATACATGTACGTATGATGTTTCAGCTATTACTCTATGGCTGTTTGATATTGTCCTAGCTAGGTTACATGTATTATCCTATAGCTAAAGAAAAAACTCTCTATTTTCTTCAAAGTCCACAGAATACCTAGTATAGAGATATATACATATACATCTAACTACAAGAGAAGTGGTTCGTATTACCATTTACTATATATACATATTATTACTAACATATAATGGTCCCGGTGAGATTCAAACCTGTACTGGATATGTGTAAGAAAGGAAAAGCCAGATGTATTAACCAATGAGTCACGAAGGCTTGAGATACAGGTCGCTGGTTTTCCACCCCCCTTTGTCACTTACCTGTACTAAATTATTTAAAAAAAGTGTTTGCTTTAGTTTTGTGTGATTTTTACCTTTACTATTCTACAAAAATGCAAATGTTTAAATTATTCCTCACATATTTACATTATGTACAAGTTCTTCAAAATTACCAATTATAAAGAAATCCAGTAAAATGTTACCATTTGATGGTGTTAATATGAAGTTTATTTCAGCTACACCAACATTAGAAACCAATAAATTGATTATATAGTTAACCGCTTAAAGATATGTTTGAATTTAGAGGTAAGAAACTATAAAATATGAAAGTGTTAAACGATATAAGTTGAGATTTTCAGGCACTGACACCCACCAGAATGCCTTTCTGTTGAGAATGCGTAAACTTTAAAGGATATTCATTTAAAATATTTTTTTGTAATCTACATGTACTTATAATCAACTGGCTAAAGATTACACGGAAGCTATTAAGATACATTTCTCAATGTAGTATTCAGATTTTATAAATTTACGATTAGTACCTTGCTGTGCGTGTTGCTGTCATGCAACTGTAAGGACTACAGATATATTGTTCGTAAAGCAGTTTTAAACATTTCTGTTAGACTTTTGTTTTATTAAAAAAAAACAATATGTCGAAATTATTGTCAGAATTTTCCAAAGAGTTCACATATCTAAAAAAAAACACATAAAAAGAGCGTTTGGATTCTCTTCACACGTGTTACAATTCCGAGGAGAACTATTAAATTGAAATTACTTTTGATGGTGATAAATTAAAAAGAAAGGTTGACATGACTGATATATTGGACAGATACAGTTGTAATTAAAAAATTATGGCAATTTTAATCATGGACAACTTTGCACGTATAATGTATTATACAAATATTGGTCGGGTAACTGAACAATATGGCGAAATAGTGTTCGAAAAAGCGTTTATTGGTCGAGGCCGCCATATTGTTCAGTTACCTGACCAATATTTGTTTTAGTTAACACTTTAAAACGCAATTTCAAGTATGTAAAGCCTTGGAAAGTTTGAAAAGATTAGGTTTTCTTTGTAAATCCGCGAATGATTGTTAGCTATTAACCGGTTCTGTGCGCGAGGACCATATTGCATAGTGCGGCAAAAATGAATACATTTTCGATTCCCCGCAATTTCAGGTGCATTTTGGTAAGCAAGGTAAGCGCGGAAAACGTCTGTAGAATATGTTATACTCTTCATTGTGCTGCTAGAGGCCTTATTTAAAATTAAATCGGAGATCTGAATATTTGACAAAGATGCAAACCGCGAAACAGCTTGTTCAGGTTCCATTTTATCTTCTGATATGGAACCATCTTCGCGTTACGCTTTAAATATTCTGTGTTGCTCGTGAAAAAAGTAGGATATCTCGTGGATTTTAGATGAAGGATTTTTCCCGCGGCCTTCAAGAAGGTGTACTTTTCCGTGTTAAATAGGTTTTTAGTACATATAGAGGACATTGTGCTGCTTTATTATGTAAAACGATGTAGTCTTTTCGAGGTAAAAAGTCAACAGGGGACTAAAATCCGCCCATTTTTTCCTTTCATTGTCTAAATAATCTTGTAATAGTTAACATTATCTTAACTTAGCATTTAGAAATCTTCTATAATGTATATCCTTTCCAATGATGTACAACACAAGCATATATTATAGGTACATGTATTTTTACACTAACTAATTAATTATGTTTACAATTAGCACAGATAGCGAAATAGTACCAATATCATGACCGGCATGATAAGCATTATTCATATACTAGTCGTCTAGTTGTATTCGTTATATATATTATACAAAATATTCGAATGTAGTCATCACATTGCAGTGTTCTTTTCTGTTATCAGGTAAGGAATGGCATGGTAGTATGTTATTAAAAATACATATTATTTAGTTACATGTTTCGTTTACCTTTTTACATTGCAGAATAATGAAATATTCTACAATTGTTTTAGCTATATTATATGGAGGTACCATGTACTCGCAGTTTTTTCATTTGTCTTTTTATAAGTAGGCGTACCAGAGAGAGAAGGGGTGAAAAGGTTCCAATAAATGTTCCACGTAAATAATAAGCATAATCTACCATATGCGAGCATGACTATTTCACGATCGTCATAATCACTTATGTTAGAAAGAAAGGTGCTTGCTTTTGGGCTTTTTATATATCTGTATCTAAGTTATTCGTATTTGCCTTTATAATTTTTTTAATTAAAAAAATAAAATTTCGTGGCCAAATACTATAATGTCAATTTTTAATTTATAATTCAAGTGTGTCATATTTCTCCACACATTCCTCGTATTTAAAGACATAAACACACCTAATCCATTCACTGAAGATTTTACCATATATGGTGATGATGGAGAAGCTAACGAAAGAGCTGCCCTGCCTGATCATATGGACAGCAGTGGCTGTGGGTCAGGATGCTCCTGCCTTCAAATGACATTCCAAGCAGCGAACATAGATGAAGCGAGGCACTTATACCATCAGTTGAACCACCTTACTACGATACTGGTGAGCTGTATTTCTATTCTGCATACACTTTACTATACACGCAGTGTGACAGTTTTAGATGGCAGTTGAAGAAATCAAGGGCCCCGAATTAAAAAAGATATCTTCAGACCTAGTATAAATTGGCTTTGGGCCTGCTAAAACCTCAGACCGTCTGTGATGTAGTAATCCAATTTTAACTCAGTTAAATGTTTCTAATGTCAATTGAAGTAATTTCGAGAATAATATTTCGGGAAATCACGGATAAGAGTTAACTCATTGTGCTAGAAAGAAAGCAATATGATTGACAACGTCATGTTCACGTGCATGAGTGACGTACTTGTACAGTGAATATCGAAAAAATAATATGGTAGACTGTTTGCGAGTACATTCGTAGTCTACACGTGAACTTAAATGGTACCAGCATGTTGAGGAGATTCATGAGGGCACGTTGAGAAATAATTTGTCATTATTATTCGTTCACGACCACTACGGTAGCTCCCCAAGAGTATATTTGTGAGATATTCCTGTTGTAGCTGCTTTCTTCTGGTTGTAGATGGCCCTTAATGCAGCTTTTCTTATTTACCGCGGTTATCTGTCAGATGTGGATTGTCGATGGGATGTCATAGTTGCAGCTTTAGATAACAGAACTGTAGAAGAGGAAGCTTAAATGTAGCATTTATTAGCTATAAAATCGTTGTTTTTCCATAGTGTATATGAAATGTACTACCATTAGTAATATTCTAATATTTCGGTCACTCGGCTTGCCAAAACAGGGCCAAATTTATATTATTTGAAGAGATGAAATTGCTTGTTTGGCATATATTTACTTTTCTTCTGAACAAATGCATACTTTTCAGCCGCTAAATAGGAACAAGTTCCAAATTAATAAATCTCGTAGTGATCCGATAGACAGCTATTTGTTTCCCCAGGGTGAAGTTTACAATGACATCAAATTAATATATGATAAAGATGAGTGTCAGACGTTACTGGATGCCGGTACATACTCTTTGTGGCATGACCTTTATGTAGTTAGTAAAACATCTGTATACAGCGTAGCAATTGCACTAGAACAAATGGAACGAGGTACACAGGGTGCAACTGATGCTTCCATCCACCCCAGTATTAACACATAATCTGAGAAATTACATGCAACATGACTCGTGGAAAACTCAGCCTGCTTGCAACTAAATACAATGTATGTTTGCTATTTCCAATTATTCATGCACGCAGCCTTAACCGATACTGTAGAATTGGCGGAAAATACGTAAAAAATAGGTAATTCTGAAAGATTGAAGTAGTCTCATCATTTTTGATAAAAAATGACATTTTATCAAATTATGATATTTCACTTTGTGCGAAATTATATCCACTTTTATATATAGATGTTATATGGACGCCCAGGGAACAAAGAAAAGTGTTCATAAAAACTCTAAGAACTACATTCAGGCCCAACACTAGAGACGCTGGCTACTATTGGTTACCTGATGTCATATTGTTTTACCATTGTACCGGGTGTAGAACATCCAATCAACTAACTGGTGAACGATGCGGTTCAAAATTCCACCACCAAACAGTGATATTACATAGAGAGTAGAATTCCGACCAACTGATGTAAGTACATTTAATATAAAACGTGATGTTCTCAAATGTAGATGATGTGCGGTCAATCCATATGAACAACTGTATCAGATTCATGGATGATTAGATAACTGCAGATAATGACATCAATAGAAAGAATATTGAATTTATATTTTTAAAACCGTTTGTTCAGTGTAACAATAGAATTTCAAAACTCAGTGCATTAGACTAGTTGCATGCCCTTGGTGGAGCCACCAGTCTTAGACCCAAACGATTCCAATATGTCGCATTCTGTGAATGAACAATGACATAGTTCTGCGCGCGCTCATGCGATTCATGCACACAAAATGTTCTTTGTTCTAAGAAATACCTTTTTTGTGAGCATATCCATACATAAACAACTATGTATTAATATTTTTTTCTTTTGTTCACCGCTTAAAGCTTTACTAAAGTTAGATTAAAAAAGACAAAAATTAAAGTGTTGTGTATAACTAAAGGATGCCGGTATTGAAAGGGTCTGACTGTAGCGCCCTCAACTGTATGCAAATAGTTTATTGCACAAGACGTATAAGTGCGTATATCTCTCTTACAACTAAAGGTATACCTGACCTTATTTTACCCTCAAGTAGTTTTGATTGTTTGTCACACGCTGTTTTGTTCATACCTCTATGTTATTGGGTTTTTTAATTATTTCAATAAACAAACTCAGATATACATAAGCTAGTCTGTTACGCTCTGTAAATTTTAGATATTCTGCTGCATTGTTTTTAATGTCATGTCATGAGATTAATGTTGTTATTTTATGATTTATAGGTTCAACTGACCGATTTTGAAAATGCAGCATTTTCTATTTTCATCATAATATTAACGCGAGTTATTCTATCGTATGACCTCAACTTGCTGATACCAATTTCAAAGGTTGACGTTAATATGAAACGAGATGCAGTGCAGCAAGAAAAGTTTTATTTTAGAAAAAAGCATATTTTCGAGTAAGCAATTTTCATTATTTATTGAATTTTAAAAGAATTATTTTAGCGAAACAGTTAGTATTTGCAATAAAATGATTAGGAAATAAAGCAGAGAAAAAGTATTTTGTTTTAATTAACTTAATAGCTTTTTATTTAGCAACACAGAGTCAACATGTATAGAGTAATTGACATCTAATTGTCCACAATATGTTGCTTAATACTCATCAAGAATTCCAGTACCCACATTGAAATTACAACAGCTCAAAGTATTTACAGGAACTCCGCCTGAGGATACTGAAGGATATAATTCCTGTTATGAAACGAATTCTAGTTTGAGCGACTGTGATAAGAGAAACGACTGTTGCAATGGAGAGATGATAGAAAAATACGAACTAATGACAATAGACGAGATCATTAATGGAAAGGTAGATATATAATGTCATGTGTAGAGTTTATATCCCTTTCTTTCTCTGCGCAATCCAATTACGCTAATTAAAAAAACAATTATTTTGATATGAGGCTATGTTTAGCTGTCAATGTCCCCCACTCTGTGTCCGTTCCTTCATGTTTGAGATAAAAAGTCATAATATACTCAAAAGTATACAACTGACTTGGCACTCAGGAATAAAGTGCGTACGCATGCTCCTTACCAAATACGTGTGAAAATGATACTTTTTAACTGGGGATTGTGCGTTAAAAATCGGCTGTTTTGACCAATAAGGCGAACTAAAGATTTAAATTTGACTGTTCGTTGTTTAATTTGAAATGGGGAATCTTCTGAAAATTTTAATTAAATTGAATTTGCACGTAAAATTAACTTGCATGCATAAATTCGTAAGCTTTGACACTAAAATAGCTATTTCAATTTATGTTCTAAAACGTACTGTATATTTTTTGAAAATAAATTTTCACATTTTATCAATTCAACCTATTATAACTCACTTTTCAATGGAAAACAGCTAGTTCATAGTGACGAAGTATCATATGTTGATCTTGTGGAAAATGGCAAATTTAAAAGCTGAACATTGTTATTTCCTTTATTTCAGAGTCAGGATTTTCCTAGTTTGATTCCTCTTGTTAACGGTAAGTTACCTGGGTAATATCGACCGTGATGTGGAAACAAGACGCAGTTTACTTCAGTATCTCTCTCATAAAACAGAGGGCTTCATGTCGTGTCAGTGCAAATAAATTACCTGATCAAATTTCATTCACAATTTCTGCGTCCTTTTGTGCCTTGACGTACCTAGCGTCAAGATATGCAGAAGATACATTACACAGAAATGAAACATTAGTTTTGAACCATTGCCGGTACATTGATTTGCACTCCAACTGCATACAACTAGTTGTCCACTTACTGTGCTATCACTATATATAGCACTAGTATATGAAGCTGCATGTTGTCTATTTCCATCAAAGAATCGAAGATGCTGTCTAATTTCTTGTCAGCGCTGATGTGCACAAAGTTATAAATGAATTCACATAAATTATCTTAACGTTTTAAAAGTAATAACATGTACATACTTTCTATAAAATTGATTACATGTATATATATTTTCAAGCCTACTGTACTTTAATTCTTACCATTTACTTTCACTTCCTTAGTGTCACATGGTAATATTCTTGCGCTCATTTGAGTCTTGCCTCATTTAACACGCTCTACTTTTTTCTGCGAATTTCGTTGGGAAGTTATCACTATTTAAGAGGGAAATTTGGAACTGAGACAAGGCAAAAAAAATAATATCAACTATGATCCACTAAAGCGTTGCGATGAAATATCTAATCAGATTAAGCCATGTCCCGAGCTGTTACCTAATTTCAGTACAGAAATGCAAATGGTGTACCAGCGGCAATAAAGAAAGACGGTAAAGAGATGTTACACAAATCAAGTCATAACGTTCCAATACTGAAACATAATTAGATTTTACCTTGGCTTAATATTATCCTACCTCAAATTGTTCATACTCGAAAAGTTTGGCTTTTACCTGTACCTCATATGGAATATTAACGAAATATTATCCCTTCTATTGCTACCTCAACTTGTACATACCCGAAACGTTTGTTTTGATAGTAAATACAGTTGAACACACGGATCCGAAACGGTAAATGCTGGTTAATCTCCGCTTCTCCAAAGTATGTAATGTTTTGACGTTTCTACCGGAAAGGGCTGCCGTACTATATTTCCAGTGGATAAGAGAAGGCATGTTGTTCCCCAAGAAGGGAATATGTAGGGATTATCCTCCCCGGGGCTGTTCCATTCTGAGACTAGCACTGTTCTTGTTTGTTGAGTTAGTCGTCCTATTTATGTAGTCCTTTTATCGGACCAGAATCGAAGTAGAAGGGACTTCAACATTGTCGTGGGTAATTTTGTAAAAATTGCTATTGATCTGGCTACCTTGTTAGTTAATTGGTACATTTAATTGTTTTAGAACAAAAATGGTTTTGGTGCGTATCATCGAGGCTTCTTAGTGCATAACAATCAACTGCGCTGTAATAACATGTATCATTATATGCAAAATGAATACTGCTGTCATTTATTTAATGTAGATGTTACCATATCTGTTAGTGTATTTTCTTTTCTTTATTGTTTTTATATAGCAGATTCAGGAAACAGGTGCCCAAGTGCGGATTGAAGATTCGAGTCCACGCTGGCTAGGTAGGCCTGATGTATATACTGTTAAGTGTTACAGTCAGCTATTGTTTATTATAATACATACCATGAGTCTGAGGGAGTACATTTACGTAAATAGTGGTGGTTGCAAATAGACACAGTAAACCAGTTTTATTGCATATAAAAGTTTAAAATAAAGCATCTTGCTATATCTTGTTTTCATTAGTTACAGAATTTTAAAAGAATTATTTTAGCAAAGCAGTTGGTAATTATAGTGAAATGTTTTACACGACTATTTTGCATTATCAGATAATGAAAATTTATTATAATTCACAATTTAGCAACATAATTTTAAAAAGCTAATAAGAAAAACAGATTTAAAAAAAAAAATTGTTTTGCAACAAGTAAAAAAATCTATTAATAAATTAATAATATACATTTATCATTTTGCGTTTTACCAACTTATCTAACTTACTTATACAACCAAACTTGTCATAGCCTTAGACATGTAAGATATATTGAGATTCATACATATATGCAATAACAGTTTTTATAAAAACAAAACGTGCGTGATTCATGTCACTTACACAACCTTAATTTCAATTTTTTTTTCACGTTGCTATTGAGTATATTCTTAGAATGCATATCCTTGTATGAGGCACTGGATTAGCATTTAAACTTTAATTTAAGGATTGTAACCCCGCCTCCTTGTTTTATAACTGGTGACAAGTGAGACTCGATTAGGAAGGTATAAAAAGGTAACTTTTAGACCAAAACATATTTTTGAGACACGCATTGTACAACTTCAATGAAAGACAGGTAAGCACTATGCTGTAACTTCTGCAAGATATTTAACCAAGTTTAGTTATGATAATTATATATTTTGTTATATAAGCCTCAGACGTGGTCAGTAATTAGGATGACACTGTTTTGTAAAATTTGACAAAGTCTATTTAATTTTTTTTTTGAGAATTACTTATTTTTACTGTTATTAACTATGATAATTTTTTGGCGAAAATTGAATTGGAAAGTTTTGCTGTGAAATGTAAAGATTAACCATTAAAGCTATACCCTCGTTACTGTTCGTGAAAAAAATCACGAAAAGTCCGAGCCGCATTACACTTTTTTCACACAAAATAAAAGTTTTCTGAAACTTTAACATTCTGGCTCATGTGGTACTTTCAAACTCTTGTGTGCAATGCATGATATTTAATTAACATTTTATGACACCTCATAAAAATCATGAGGTACATCCTACCGGAAAATCCAGCGTATCTAAAAGTTCGACCTAACTACGTTCTTATGAAGTAAACGACACTCCCAATATTTGTTATGACCAAATTTTTAAATACCGTGAATAACTTTTTGAAATATTAGTTAATCTTTAAGGACTCGAGATACAACACTGTTATTAGACTATACATTTCTTTGTTATTTCTCATAACCAAAATGAAGAGACAGACATGTAATTATATAAAAGAATACAGTCTTACAAAGATCATACTTGAATGTTCATGAATTCAGAAACACTTGCACTTAAAAAGCTGAAACTCGGTAAAACATTATCTTTCGATATAGATCTACAAAAAGCTTAAAAGTTATAAATTTTCAAAGCTTAAAGGTCAATATTTTACTGAGTTTGATGTAACCCCTAAAGTAAAATTTTAGAAATCTAAGACCCTTTTTGTAGACATATATGTATAGGTAATTTATGCTAAGTTTCAAGTTTGTAGATGTATGGGTTTTTGACATATTTTTTTTTGAAAAATTAATTTTTTCCCAAAAATAGCCTTATTAGATCATATGATCAAATTCAAACTATTTAACCTCATGATTTGTAAAGTTTAGAGTATTAACTTTTTTAAAATGTATGTGTCATATATTTATCTCTTTATTTTAATTACTAAGAATTTATATTGAAATGTATATGCACCTCTTTGTATCTCGAGCTCTTAAAAAAGACAATTTTTTTATTTGCTAAAAAACTAAATTGGTGATTTAACCAAATTTCTGCTACAATTTAAAAACGGTCGTGAGGCAGTTAATGATAATAATGAAGTCTGCTGTGATATAAATAATTGTAAAATTTAAGTAATTTTAAAAAAAGATG
>JAOXYB010050314.1:0-10367 GCA_028565635.1 Phoronis ovalis | reverse complement strand
TGTAACAAGTAGCGCGATCTATGAAACAACAAGTACCATGACACCTGAAAGTTCCACAATAGCTGTAACAAGTAGCATGATATCTGAAACAACAGGTACAATGATACAGGAAAGCTCTTCCGTATATGTAATACCAACTACCTCGATGCCTAAAACAACAAAAACAACGATGCATGAAACTAGCACACAATCTGTAATAGCAAGTAATTCGAACCATGAAATATCAAGTACCATGATACCTGAAATATCCACAATAGCTGTAACAAGTAGCATGCTGCATGAAGCAACAAATAACATGATACCTGAAACCACTACGATATCTTTAACAGCACGTAACATGATATCTGAAACAACAATTACACCGATACCTGAAAGCACTACGATATCTTTAACATCAAGTAGCATTCTACCTGAAAGTTTTTCAATATCTGTAACAAGTAGCTCGGTGCATGGAACAACAAGTCCCATGATAACTGAAAGCATTACGACATCTTTAACATCAAGTACCACTATAGTTGAAAGTTCCACAATACCTGTAACAAGTATCACAGAGCATGAAGCAACTAGTACCATGATACATGAAAGCACTATGATATCTTCAATAGCAATTTCGATATCTGAAACAACAAGTACCACGATACCTGAAATTTCCGCAATATCTGTAACAAGTAGCTTGGGACATGAAACAACACGTACGTTAATACCAGAAGGCACCTCAATTTCTTTAATAGCAGGTACCACGATATCTGAAACAGGAAGTACCACGATATCTGAAACAAGTAGCTCGATGGGTGAAACATCAAGTACCACGATACCTGATAGTTCCGCAATATCTGTAACAAGTAGCGCGATCTATGAAACAACAAGTACCATGACACCTGAAAGTTCCACAATAGCTGTAACAAGTAGCACGATCTGTGAAACAACAAGAACCATAATACCTGAAAGTTCTACAATATCTTTAATAAGTAGCACGGAGCATGAAGCAACAATTACCATGATAACTGAAAGCACTATGATATATTTAGCAGCAAGTACCATGATATCTGAAACAACAAGTAACACGATACCTGAAAGTTCCGTAATATCTGTAACAAGTGGCTCAGTGCACGAAACGACAAATACGATGATACCAGAAAGCACTACATTTTCATTAGTAATAAGTACCATGGTATCTGAGACATCAAGTACCACTATACTTGAAAGTTCTGCTATACCTGTAACAACTAGCTCGATGAGTGAAACATCAAGCACCACGATACCTGAAAGTTCCGTAATATCTGTAGCAAGTAACTCGGTGCATGAAACAACAAGTACAATGATACCTGAAACAACAAATTCAGTGGTATCTCACAGATCTACAATGGACGTAACAGCAAATACCGTGGTAACTGATACATCAACAGGTAGCGTGATGTATGAAGCAACAAGTACCGTTGTACCTGAAAGCACTACGATATCTTTAATAGCAAATACCATGATATCTGATACAACAAGTACCACAATACCTGAAAGTTCCGCAGTATCTGTAACAAGTAGCTCGGTGCATAAAACATCAAGTATTACGATACCTGAAAGTTATGCAATATCAGCTACAAGTAGCATGGTGCATGGAACAACAAGTACAATGATAACTGAAACAACAAATTCAGTGGTAACTGAAAGTTCTACAATGTATGTAGCAGCAAATACCGTGACAACTGAAACATCAACAATTAGTGGGATGCATGAAACAACAAGTACCATGATACCTGTAACAAGTAGCATGGTGCATGAAACATCAAGTACCATGTTACCTGAAATTTCGGCAATACCTGTAACAAATAGCTCCGTGCAAGAAACATCGAGTACCACGATACCTGAAAGTTACGTAACAAGTACAATGATACCTGAAACAACAAATTCAGTGGCATCCGAAAGTTCTACAATGCATGTAACAGCAAGTTCCGTTGTAAATAATACAACAACAATATCTGTAATAAGTAGCTCGGTTCATGAAACATCAAGTACTACGCTACTTGAAATTTCCGCAATACCTGTAACAAGTAGCTCTGGGCAAGAAACATCAAGTACCACGATACCTGAAAGTTACGTAACAAGTACAATGATACCTGAAATAACAAATTCAGTGGTATCTGAAAGTTCTACAATGCATGTAACAGCAAGTTCCGTAGTAGCTGAAACGACAACAATATCTGTAATAAGTAGCTCGGTGCACGAAACATCAAGTACCATGATACCTGAAAATTTCGCAATATCTGCAATAAGTAGCTCGGTGCATAAAACAAGTACCATGATACCTGAAAGTTCCACAATATCTGCAATAATTAGCATGGAGCATGAAACAACAAGCACCATGATACCTGAAAGCACTACGATATCTTTAATAACAAGTACCATGATATCTGAAAGTTCCACAATATCTGTTACAAGTAGCTCTATGCATGAAACATCAAGTACCATTGTACCTGAAAGTTCCACAACATCTGTAATAAGTATCTCAGAGCATGAAACAACAGGTACCATGATACCTGAAAGTGATACGATATCTTTAATAGCAAGTCACATGATATCTGAAACAACAAGTACCACGATACATGACAGTTCCGCAATATCTGTAACAAGTAGTTCGGTTCATGAAACATCAAGTACCACAATACCTGGAACTTCCACAATAGCTGTAATAAGTAGCTCCGTGCATGAAACATCGAGTACCACGATACCTGAAAGTTACGTAACAAGTACAATGATACCTGAAACAACAAATTCAGTGGCATCCGAAAGTTCTACAATGCATGTAACAGCAAGTTCCGTTGTAAATAATACAACAACAATATCTGTAATAAGTAGCTCGGTTCATGAAACATCAAGTACTACGCTACTTGAAATTTCCGCAATACCTGTAACAAGTAGCTCTGGGCAAGAAACATCAAGTACCACGATACCTGAAAGTTACGTAACAAGTACAATGATACCTGAAATAACAAATTCAGTGGTATCTGAAAGTTCTACAATGCATGTAACAGCAAGTTCCGTAGTAGCTGAAACGACAACAATATCTGTAATAAGTAGCTCGGTGCACGAAACATCAAGTACCATGATACCTGAAAATTTCGCAATATCTGCAATAAGTAGCTCGGTGCATAAAACAAGTACCATGATACCTGAAAGTTCCACAATATCTGCAATAATTAGCATGGAGCATGAAACAACAAGCACCATGATACCTGAAAGCACTACGATATCTTTAATAACAAGTACCATGATATCTGAAAGTTCCACAATATCTGTTACAAGTAGCTCTATGCATGAAACATCAAGTACCATTGTACCTGAAAGTTCCACAACATCTGTAATAAGTATCTCAGAGCATGAAACAACAGGTACCATGATACCTGAAAGTGATACGATATCTTTAATAGCAAGTCACATGATATCTGAAACAACAAGTACCACGATACATGACAGTTCCGCAATATCTGTAACAAGTAGTTCGGTTCATGAAACATCAAGTACCACAATACCTGGAACTTCCACAATAGCTGTAATAAGTAGCTCGGTGCATGAAACAACAAGTACCATGAAACCTGAAAGTTCCACAATATATGTAATAAGTATCTCAGAGCATGAAACAACAGGTACCATGATACCTGAAAGTGATACGATATCTTTAATAGCAAATCCCATGATATCTGAAACAACAAGTACCATGATACATGACAGTTCCGCAATATCTGTAACAAGTAGCTCGGTTCATGAAACATCAAGTACCATGATACCTGGCATTTCCACAATAGCCGTAATAAGTAGCTCGGTGCATGAAACAACAAGTACCATGAAACCTGAAAGTTCCACAATATCTATAACAAATAGCATGGTGAATGAAACATCAAATACCATGATACATGAAACTTCCGTAATATCTGTAACAAGTATAACGGTGCATGAAACAACAAGTACAATGTTACCTGAAACAACAAATTCAGTGATAACTGAAGGTTCTACAATGCCTGTAAGACCAGATACCATGGTAACTGAGACATCAACAATTAGTGTGATTGATGAAACAACAAGTACCATACTACATGAAAGTTCAACAATATCTGTAACAAGTAGGACGGAGCATGAAACAACAAGTACCCTGCTACCTGAAAGCACTGCAATATATTTAATAATAAGTACCATGATATCTGAAAGTTCAGCAATATCTGAAACAAGTAGTTCGGTGCACGAAACATCAAGTATCACGATACATGAAAGTTCCGCAATATATGTAATAGCAAGTACCATGATATCTGAAAGTTCGGCAATATCTATAACAAGTAGCTCAGTGCATGAAACATCAAGTACCACTGTACCTGAAAGTTCCACAATATCTGCAATAAGTAGCAATGAGCATAAAACAATAAGTACCATGTTACCTGAAAGCACTACGAAATATTTAATAACAAGCACCATGATATCTGAAACAACAAGTACCACGATACATGCAAGTTCCGCAATATCTGCAACAAGTAGCACAGTGCTTGAGACAACAAGTACAATGATACCTGAAACAACAAATTCAGTGGTATCTCAAATATCTACAATGGACGTAACAGCAAATACCGTGGTAACTGAAACATCAACAGGTAGCGTGATGTATGAAGCAACAAGTACCGTTGTACCTCAAATCACTACGATATCTTTAACAGCTAGTACCATGATATCTGATACAACAAGTCCCACGATATCTGAAACATCAAGTACAACTATAATTGCAAGTTCCATAATACCTGTAATGATGCATGAAACAACAAGTACCACGATACCTGAAAGCACTACAATATCTTTAACATCAAGTAGCACGATACCTGAAAGTTTTTCAATATCTGTACCACGTACCTCGGTACATGAAGCAACAAGTACGATGATACCAGAAAGTTCCACAATATCGGCACTAAGTGGAACGGTGCATGAAACAACAAGTCCCATGATAACTGAAACCAGTACGACATCTTTAACAGCAAGTACCATGATATCTGAAACATCAAGTACCACTATACTTGAAAGTTCCACCATACCTGTTACAAGTATCACAGTGCAAGAAACAACAAGTACCATGATACATGAAAGCACTGTGATATCTTCAATAGCAATTTCGATATCTGAAACAACAAGTACCACGATACCTGAAATTTCCGCAATATCTTTAACAAGTAGCTCGGAACATGGAACAACAAGTACATTAATACCAGAAGGCACATCAATTTCTTTAATAACAGGTACCACGATATCTGAAACAGAAAGTACCACGATATCTGAAACATCAAGAACCAAGACAACTGAAAGCTCCACACTATCTGTAACAAGTAGCGCGATATATGAAACAACAAATACCAGGATACCTGAAAGTTCCACAATATCTGCAACAAGTAGCTCGGTGCATGAAACAACAAATACGATGATACCTGAAAGCACTACGATTTCATTAGTAATAAGTACCATGATATTTGAGACATCAAGTAGCACTATACTTGAAAATTCTGCTATACCTGTTACAAGTAGCTCGATGGGTGAAACAACAAGTACAATGGTACCTGTAACAACAAATTCAGTGGTATCTCAAAGTTCTACAATGCAAGTAACAGCAAGTACTGTGGTAACTGAAACATCAACAGGTAGCGTGATGTATGAAACAACAAGTACTATTGTACCTGCAAGCACTACGATATATTTAATAGCAAATGCCATGATATCTGATACAACAAGTACCACGATAACTGAAAGTTCCACAGTATCTGTAACAAGTAGCACGGTGAACGAAACACCAAGTACAATGATACCTGAAACAACAAATTCAGTGGTATCTGAAAGTTCTACAATGAATGTAACAGCAAGTACCATAGTAACTGAAACAACAACAATATCTGTAATAAGTAGCTCGGTGCACGAAACATCAAGTACCACGGTACCTGAAAGTTCCGCAATATCTGCAATAAGTAGCTCGGTGCTTCAAACAAGTACCATGATGCCTGAAAGTTCCACAATATCTGCAATAATTAGCATGGAGCATGAAACAACAAACACCATGATACCTGGAAGCACTACGATATCTTTAATAACAAGTACCATGATATCTGAAAGTTCCACAAGATATGTTACAAGTAGCTCTGTGCATGAAACATCAAGTGCCATTGTACCTGAAAGTTCCACAATATCTTTAATAAGTATCACAGAGCATGAAACAACAAGTACCATGATACCTGAAAGTGATGCGATATCTTTAATAGCAAGTCCCATGATATCTGAAACAACAAATACCACGATACATGAAAGTTCCATAATACCTGTATTAAGTAGCTCCGTTCATGAAACAACAAGTACCATGAGACCTGAAAGTTCCATAATATCTGTAACAAATAGCATGGTGAATGAAACATCAAATACCATGATACATGAAAGTTCCATAATATCTGTAACAAGTATAACGGTGCATGAAACAACAAGTACAATGTTACCTGAAACAACAAATTCAGTGGCAACTGAAAGTTTTACAATGCCTGTAACAGCAGATACTGTGGTAACTGAAACATCAACAATTAGTGCGATTGATGAAACAACAAGTACCACAATACCTGAAAGTTCAACAATTAGCTCGGTGTACGAAACATTAAATACCATGATACCTGAAAGTTTCGCAACAAGTACAATTATACCTGAAACAACGAATTCAGTTGTATCTGAAAGTTCTACAATGCATGTAACAGCAAGTACCGTAGTAACTGAAATATCAACAAGTCGCCCGATGTATGAAACATCAAGTACCACGATACCTGAAACTTCCAAAATACCTGTATTAAGCAGCACGGTGCGTGAAACATCAAGTACAACAATACCTGAAAGTTCCACAATATCCCTAACAAGTAGCACGGAGCATGAAGTAACAAGTACCATGATACCTGAAAGTACTGCGATATATTTAATAATAAGTACCATGACATCTGAAAGTTCTGCAATATCTGAAGCAAGTAGCTCGGTGCAAGAAACATCAAGTATCACGATACCTGAAAGGTCCGCAATATCTGTAATAAGTACCATGATACCTGAAAGCACTATGATATCTATAATAGCAAGTACCATGATATCTGAAAGTTCGGCAATATCTATAACAAGTAGCTCAGTGCATGAAACATCAAGTACCTCTGTACCTGAAAGTTCCACAATATATGTAATAAGTAGCAATGAGCATGAAACAATAAGTACCATGATACCTGAAAGCGCTACGAAATCCTTAATAGCAAGTACCATGATATCTGAAACAACAAGTACCACGATACCTGAAAGTTCCGCAATATCAGTAACAAGTATATCATTGCATGAAACATCAAATACCATTGTACCTGAAAGTTCCACAATATATGTAATGCGTAGCACGGAGCATGAAACATCAAGTACCACGATACCTGAAAGTTCCACAATATCTGTAATAAGTAGCTCGGTGCATGAAGCAACAAGTACAATGATACCTGAAAGTTCAGCAATATATGTAATAAGTAGCACGGAGCAAGAAACAACAAGTACCATCATACCTGAAAGCATTACGAGATCTTTAATAGCAAGTACTGTGATATATGAAAGTTCGGCAATATCTATAACAAGTAGCTCAGTGCATGAAACATCAAGTACCATTGTACCTGAAAGTTCAACAATATATGTAATAAGTAGCACGGAGCATGAAACAACAAGTACCCTGATACCTGCAAGTACTACGATATCTTTAATAATAAGTACCGTGATATCTGAAAGTTCGGCAATAACGGTGCATGAAACGACAAGTACAATGATACCTGAAAGTTCCGCAATATCTTTAATAAGTAGCCCAGAGCTAGAAACAACAAGTACCATGATACCTGAAACCACTACGATGTCTTTAATAGCAAGTACCATGATATCTGAAACCACAAGTACAATGATACCTGAAAGTTCCGCAATATCTGTAATAAGTAGCCCAGAGCTAGAAACAACAAGTACCATGATACCTGAAACCACTACGATATCTTTAATAGCAAGTACCGTGATATCTGAAAGTTCGGCAATATCTGAAACAAGTAGCTCAGTGCACGAAATAACAAGTACCATGATACCTGAAAGTTCCACAATATCTGTAATAAGTAGCACAGAGCATGAAACAATAAGTACCATGATATCTGAAAGCACTACCATATCCTTAATAGCAAGTACAAGGATATCTGAAAGTTCCGCATTATCCGTAACAAATAGCTCAGTTCATGAAACATCAAGTACCATTGTACCTGAAAGCACTACGATGTCTTTAATAGCAAGTACCATGCTATCTGAAACCACAAGTAGCACGATACCTGAATTGTCCGCAATATCTATAATAAGTAGCTCGGTGCATGAAATATCAAGTACCACGATATCTGAAAATCCCACAATATCTGTAACAAGTAGCACGGTGCATGAAACATCAAATACAACGATACTTGAAAGTTCCACAATATCTGTAACAAGTAGCACGGTGTATGAAACAACAAGTACCATGATACCTGAAAGCACTGCGATGTATTTAATAGCAGCAAGCACCACGATATCAGAAACACCAAGTACCATTATACTTGAAAGTTCCGCAATACCTGTAACAAGTAGATCGGTGCATAAAACATCAAGTATTACGATACCTGAAAGTTATGCAATATCAGCTACAAGTAGCACGGTGCATGGAACAACAAGCACAATGATACCTGAAACAACAAATTCAGTGGTTTCTCAACGTTCTACAATGCATGCAACAGCAAGTGCCGTGGAAACTGAAACATCAAGTAGCATGATGCCTGAAATCTCCACAATATCTGTAACAAGCAGCATGATATATGAAACAACAAATGCAATGATACCTGAAAGCATCATATTATCCGTAACAGCAAGTACCTCAATATCTGAAGAAACAAGTACTATGATACCTGAAATCACTGCAATATCTTTAATAGCAAGTACGTCGATACTTGAAACAACAGGTACCACGATGCATGAAACAACAAGTACAATGACAATTGAAAGTAACATGATACCTGAAACAACAAGTAGCATGATACATGGAACAAGTACTACTACGATACATTTAATAGCAAGTGCCACAATATCTGAAACATCAAGTACCATGATACATGAAAATTCCACAGTATCTATAATAGCAAGTACGATACCTGAAACAACAGGTATAGTTATACCTAAAAGTGCAACAAAATATGCAACAGCAATTAGCACGACACCTGAAGCAACAATTACAGCAACACGTGAAAGTACCGCAATATCTGTATTGGCAAATGGCACGATACCGGAAACAGCCAGTACCGCGATCCTTGAAACATCGAGTACAATGAAACCTGAAAGTCCCTCAATATCTGTAACAAGTTCCATCTTACCTGAAAGGACTAGTATGATGTTACCTGTAACTGCAAGTACCGTAGTGCATGAAATGACAATTAGCCATGAAGTTTCAAGTAGTACAATGCCTGAGACGACAAGTACCACGATACTTGAAACAACAACAACAAACACCAGTGAATCAGAAACAGGTTTGTTGCATATTTTTAGAATCTTATTTGCTTGACTTGTATTAACTAATTTTAATTGTATGTTTAAGTAATGTTAGCCCTTTATAAAATTCGAAAACATGTCAAGCAGCAGTAATACATTCGGATTCCTATAAAATATCCAAATAAATATTTTCATTTTACATTTAATTATAACTTTTACTTCATGGCATTGTGACATTAGATTATTTTTGCAAAATGTATTCTGGATTTTGACGATAGAATATAGAAATGTATTCCACAAGTACGCTTATTGATGATAATAAGTTTTGGATCTCTTTATTTGAATTTTTCAAATATAGGATATTCCGAATCAACAACAACAGGAGCAACAACAACTGAGGAACCTACTGTTATAGCAACTGAAGGACCTAACACTATTACAACAGAGCCACCGTCCAATGTAGCACAACCTCTAAACATCCCTGATCTAAAAGTCGATGCGTTAACAGATACAAATCTTTATGATTTTGGAGTTGCTGCTGGAGATATAACATTGATTGATTGCTCTGATATATCATGGAGAAACTACTGGGAATGTAACGAGATTGAAGTGTACAACATTGGTGTGCCATTCTTTAACAGACGTCACGAAAAATTATACGTGAGTGACACATTACCTTGATGTGTACAAAATGTACTGAATTTAGAATCACAATGATTTCTGTGCATTTGGGTAAACTAGTTCCTATCGTATGTGCAGCAGTTGTAAAGTCAGTGCGGAGCGTTGGCAAGTGGTATTCTAGGTTTCATTGACATATGGAATATATA
>JAOXYB010050281.1:0-11787 GCA_028565635.1 Phoronis ovalis | reverse complement strand
AAACAATATCGAAAATCGTCACGTAAAAGACGATACCAATGCTGGGTATCCTATAGATAGGATAAACAGCAAAAATGTATGTAATCTTATAATTAAACATAGTTTCAATTTTACTATTAACCAAAGTATTGCACCAAAGTTTACATACCCTTGCACCAGTAAAATCAAATCGCAGATTTCTCTTTCTGATTACAGCATTAAAGAAATCAGCATCAAGTTTGACATTATGTATTGCAGCCATTTCAATCAATGCTTCTTCGTCTTCTGTTTGGGATGGGATTACTTCCAGAAGTAGGGATAAGGTTATCACATCGGGTTGTGCTTTGTCATGGGACATGTGGCTCAAAATACCATCAGCACCTCCTAGTAACATCAGTCTATCACTAGTACTTTTTATATCGGCTAGTCCTACAACATGCCGCCATTTGCCTTTTGGGTTTAAAATATTTGGCACCTTATCCAAAGTAGTCATTAAAGTACATTTTTCAGTGTCTTTACGCTTTACATCTTGTAGATTTTTTGTTTTGTTTGCAATGTCTTCTTTCTCCCACCATTCAACATTGTCATAATTACTTTTCTCATATACCACATCATCTTCATTATCCCTGCTTGTAGTTTGCTGTACAAAAGATTCTTGATTTATATTTTCAAGCTGAACATTTATAAAATCCAAACCATCTTTAGAACTTTTGGAATGGGCATCAAGGATTTCAGTAGCTTGTACCTGGATAACATTTTCTTCATTTTGAAAATTAGCATTTAGCCTTACTTTCTTATCCGGCCTACTATCTTTAGAAAGTTTTGTTCCAACTAAAGTGCTAGCAAATTCCTGGCTTCCTATACCACAATCTCTCACAGCACGCAATAGAAGATTATACATGTATTTGTCTGGTATGAGCTTATACCTTCTCATTTCTCTCCATACCTAAAATTCAAAACATAGATCACAATATAACATTAACAGGTATTAAATATTTTTCAGTGTTGCACACCATTATATGTCTCATAATTTTGCACATTACAAGAAATGAATAAACATTTTCAGCTACCAAATAAACTATAGGAAAAAGTAGAAATTACAACTTACAATTAACGGTTTGAACTTTTAGTTCATCACTTAACTTGTTAAAAAAAATTGCGAAAATGAATTTTACATTTTGTCTACACATTACTATAATTATGTAGACCAATCAAAAGTTTCTAAAACTGTGCTATTAAACTTTACAGTCATGAGGGATTTGATATTTATTGTCACCCCTCAAACCATTGTTCTCTCTCTCCTCCCCTCTCCCCCCCTCCCCCCAAAAGCAGACAGTATATTGTGTGTTTATATAAGCCAATAGACAGAAGGGGAAAATTTCATTTTGGAAAAGTGGCAGCTATTATTTACAAAATTTAATATGCATTTGTTTATAGTATATTTACAACTTGTTTGTGATAAACAACCTTATGAGGAATTGCATCCATAGGTAAAACATACAGTAGATGTCACAGAGATATTATTGTACATGACCATCAGCCAGAACAAACGCCTGTTTCAGAGTGACATAAGACAGAAACTGGGAACAGAAGGTGATGGTACACTACCTCGATTGTATGTTTAAAACCAGCCTCTTTATCAGATATACATGCCATAAGTAAGAAACAGAACGCTTCTGTATCAAGTCGATGTCCTTCTCTTGTAGCCTCATCAAGCACCGAAAATGCTGACTGCATCTCTCCGTGAAATGCATAGGCTTTCATTAAAGCTTTGTAATTAATAAAATTCAGAATAACTTCTTTTTCTCGCATTAATTCTCGTAGTTTTCTAGTTCTCTGAAGACCATCTTCCTTCCAAGGAGAGTTAGCACATGCATTGAACAAGCCAGTATACACCGCTGCATCAGGTGCCAATCCTAGCTTCTTCATCTAAAACAGATGACACTTACCTTCTTATTATCATGTTTTCATTAATTTTATTATTGATTAATAAAGTTGCAAGTTAAAATTCCTTTAAGTAGTTTAAAGATTATGCTACTTTAGTTGCACGAGAGGAATTTGTTTAGAAAGACATATTACCCAATGTATCACATATTTAGCATATTAATATTATAGGTAATACATTTTACTTGAATCCTGACATCCATCCACTTACTCTTTCTTAAAAAATCAAAGGTGCGGAACAACTCAAAATATTTCTTATAATAAAACGCAAGCTTCTTTTTTGGTGGTAGTGTTAGATTTTTAGTTTATTCTCAATAATAGCAACGGTGTGTTTATATTGGAGAAACAAATTCTTACAATCAATTTTAAATTATTATCTGGTGTTTAATCTAGTGCAATACAAAAATAAACAAACACTCTTAATGTAATGCAATACAGATATAATTATAAAAATAATATGCAAGGTTACCGGAATGAATACATATCATATTATTCACAATATCAGTTGCATTTATATTACAACTGGATCAACAAGGGCATACCTGATTAAATATTTGAAAAGCTTTTTTTGTATATCCCACTCTTCCTAAAATACCTATCAGTGCAGAATATGCATGCACTGAAGGAAGTACTCGATCTTCCTTTAGCATTTCTGCCTCAAGAACTTGAATTGCCTCTTGTACCTGCAAAAAAAACTCATAACCAGAACCACTACAAATAGAAACACACTTCCAAGGTAAATTTCATACTTGCCTGTCATATCAAACTTTTCAGGAGCTCTATAACTGTATACTGTAGATCGTTTTGGTCTTTTTTCTAACAGTTTCTGTTTTTCGTGACTCAACATTATTAAAAAGTTCATCAAGTTGATAGAATCATGATACAAATGAATATTAAAGCCATATGTTTGAACATTTCATCAACTATCAGTAAGTCCCTTCCAAGAACATTAGTTTCTTAACATATCACCAAGTGACAAGGTGAAGATGAGCATATAATGCACATTACGCTACATACACATTTCCTTAACAACATTTTAGCAATCATGTGATCCAGATAAGTAAGACAAGCATGACAACTCTAACGGTACAAATACCTTCCCTTCCTTTCCAAGACGCTCTATTTTTTTCGCATACCAGTATGGCGTATTTTTCCTTCCAAATGGAGAAAGTCGGATGTGTGGTTTATGTTCTTCTAAGATTTGACTGTAAATATAATATTTTGTGAAATTATTATCTCATTGTTGCACTTTACAGTAACACTCGGTCTTGAGTAACGTTGCATCAACAATTATTCTTTTTAGACAGTCCACGAGACATGATTTTTTATGAAATTATCTTAGATTTCTTTACCCTATTTATGAATACTTGCTTTTGTTTTTCTCACCTTTTTTCCTCAGCCTCTTTTTCACCTTTCCATGAAGAATTTTCTACAGTTGTCAAGGTACCAAATGTATCTGACCAATCAGGCTTCAAATTTTGAGCCCTTGCAATAAAATCTTCTTCATTCAGTTTTGATGGTTTGTTTGAAATCTTCCCGTCTCTCTTAAACACTTGCTTTATTTTCCGATTTGGATACTGATGTAATTTATTTTTACTATCTTTTTCCTTAAACTCAGAAGATAGCTGACCAAATGAATCTTCTAATAGCATCACATTTTGATGTCTGTCTGGCCCTACTGTGTTATCATTTTTTGAAATGTCATTATCAATCTTCCTATTATAATAAGAATTAGATAGTAATCGAGCTTGTAAAGTATATTGGCTGCTGACATTCTTTTGTTGTCCAACATACTTCTTTTGAGGGTAGGTTGACACTTTCCTATGAGTATACTCACATGTTGCATACACACTGCTAAGTCTCCGTCTACCAAAGTGTTTGAGACCTTGCAGTAGCTTACAATAACTCATCTTTCGTGCTTCTTAATATGCCTTCCGTTGCATAAGCATGGATGGTGTGCCCGGGTTGATGTGATCACCCTTGTGATTCAACGGCAGGTGTCCCGAGTTACAAAATGTGTGAATCTAAAAAATTTAACCAATCAAAATAGTACCTGTGTTTGCATTTTAACATATTATATTATTATAATGTTATACTGATATAGCTAGGATAAATGCAACACACTTCACTTATTCTCTAAGGTGGCATTACATCTACATTTAAAGTAATATCAGCATAGAAGTTGCAAAACATCAATAATTTCTAAACTACGTTACATTTATAGAACATTAGTGTAGATTGTCTGTACTTCTGAAGTACATAGCCGTGAAAACATTCTATTTTAACAGATATTAAACACATTTGTTGGTTTAGGAATGGCACACATAACATCTGGAAATCTTTCATTATTAAGATACACTTACCACCGGATTGACCACCTTAAAACAAGTTAATTCTTTAGTTAAGGTTTTGCCAAAAACGGAGCATGATTTTCGTGGGGGTAGCCATCTTTAAATTGTGTTGCGCCACCTAGAGGCTGGAAGCAAAAATTGGCATGTTTTTGATTTTACCCCTAGGTACATTTTTTTTCAAACTGACATATTTACTCTCAAATTACACAAACTGTTGATAAATTATAGTTGGATTATAGTATATTTATTAGATAATTGTATACAATTGTTTTATGGCCTTTCATACCAAGGTAAAGGGGCCCAAATATCCAATTTCATTTTCAGACTAGAAACAAATAATTTATTGATGCATGTGTTATAAGTGAACAATTTAGTGGCAATAAATTCATCCTCATTTAATCCCGTCCTTCTTAAGCCTGTAGACAGCTGTTTTACAAAGCCCCAGAACAAAGCATAATTTCCAATATAAATCTGGTAAAACCCCAATGTGAGCTCTGTTGATTGTGTGTTGCGTGCCAGGTCTATCAAAGTTAATACTAATAACCATGTTTGCACTAGGGAATAGTAGTCAAGGTTTCTGTAGTTTTAATAGTCTATGACATTGCATATTCAGGTTTTTCTTTGGGTATGAACATGTACACACTTATGATGTATGCTAATAGCATAATGATAGTATACGAGTGTAAAGTTAGAGCATACTATGTATGCATACATGTTTTTGTATGTAATAAGCTTGCTTTGCAAGTGGCGGAAAATCAAGATTTACAAAACCACATAACTTTGTTTTATCATTGCCAGTCTGAGATGGCAGATTATTAAAGACAAGAATGCAAAAGCCTGGTGATATAGTTATATAAGAACAAGCAAACTGAAAAAAAAAACAAATTACAGTGTACCTCGATAAAAATTTTATTGTCTGAAGCTTACATCGGAGTTCTTACAAAAAATTAAAACAGTCATACAAAGCTTATATAATTCATCACCACTATTGCATTCTATTGTACTAGATGGCATAGTATTCATTTCCTCAGCATATTCGTTTTCCTTGTGCTTACTGTTGAAAAAATAGATGTTTAGGCGACTCTCAGGCCAGCAATTGATGATTCCAAGGACTGTAAAAGAAACAAAATTAATCAAATTAGCAGAGGTAATATTTGTCAGGCGGTAGAGGTTAGAACTGCTCTCTTCAATTTCATCACATGCTATACTAAATATATGAACACGTTCATACAAGACCATCTAAGTATTTACAACATCCAACAATTTTCAAAATAAGACATCAAGATATCATCAGTGGCACAAAATTTTGTGTCTATGCGATCATGCTATATAACTACCTTGAAATCCCAGATAATGAACTGTCCATCATTGCCAGAGGTGGTGAACTTGCTGACACTGGAATTACTACCAGTGTGGATACTCAATTGACTGAAAATAAATGCAAATCAAATAACATAGAGCTGTGTTATTCTAGAAACATAAGTCAATTTAAATAACACGCTTTCAGGAAAAACCAGCCAGTGATCCTTCCGACTTGTTCGTAGGGCATAAATTAATAATATTCTGTTTCTGTCTTTGTCTTATTTTGACTGACCAATCGGAGTGGTGAATGTCGTCATTAGTCAAAGCAGTATAACATCTGTATTGTGCCATTCTCAACATAAAATCTTCCTACATATTTTGCTAACTTTGAGGAAAAAAAAGATAAGACGACAAGAGGAATACTCACCCAATGGAATTTTGATGCAGTGTATCCAATTTTGTAGATGAGGAATCAGAACTCGAACCCTTTTTGTCAAGGTTTTTAAAACGAGCCATGGCACTAAATTAAAACAAAAGACTCAGTTTTCACCAAAAATATAAGAATGATCAGACTATAAAGAAGTGATGTCTTTCAAATACAAAGCTTCAACATTTGGTCGCAGAAACTTAGTTTATAACAGTATACAAGTACTAATAAATGTCTGTAATGTTGCAAGTTCCCACAATGCTCTTTTACCTTATGATGTTGTGGTATTAGTTGCATACAAAAATTGAATTAGATACTGAGCACAGCCTGATTCAACTTATTAAGGAAACGGAGCAAACAAATCAGGTACATTTTTATGAATACAACATCCCGCTGATGACAACATTAACTGTCAAGTCTTCAACAAGTATCTAGCTAACCTGACAGAACCCTCCTCTTTCTCTTTAGGAATGTCCAATTTGTTCATAAAGTTCAGTCCACCGCTGTCATCATGGGTGAAAAGCATTGGACAGTTATCATGTCCCTGAAAAAAGAAAATTTTTAAACACTTAACATTAACAAACTGCAAGGGAAAGTTTTTTAAAAAATAGAAACAAAGTAATACAGTACAATTTGTATTCACAAATAAAGCCACTTTTTATTCCTAGGTTGTCATTTACTTTTTATGTTGTAACAACAGTGAAGGAGATATGAAAAATATAGCATCAAACAGGTCTTTTAGAAATTTTTAAAACAAACAATTATATATTAGTAACAACTGCATCTGTAGCAGCTTCAGTATCTTCAAATATTATCTTGGTTTGTCTAGAAAATTACGAAAATACTTCTTTTAAGCTTAAACGCTTTTTTTCTTCAGTCGAAGCACAAAAATTTGATGTCAAGAAGGAGAAATTTCCTTAAAAGAAGTATTCAGCATAAATAATTTGAAACAGTTTTAGTACCATATTTTTAATATAATCGACTTGAGCGATACTTAAAAATTGCTTTTTGGGGCAAATGTTAGAGATGGGGTGATAACAACTTTTTGTACTCCTGGTATGAATATGAATTTTAAAACCTTTTTTTGTGATACAAAAGACAGATTTTAAAGACTTCTAGCTTATCAATAGATATTATTAGAGAGCTACTTACTGCAACAACTAAACTGTTCTCTGTTACCCAGATACAAGCCATAAAGGGGAGATAATTGGTCTTAACCGTTGCCATGTGCATATCATTGGCAGCATTAACGACAGACACACTAGAATCGTGTCCAACCCAAGCCAATTTTTCTCCACTAGGTGAAAAACGAACATCATGCACCCAACCTCCTGAAAAAAACAGAGTGCATTTGCTAAAGATTAAAATAATACTAGAATCAGGAGCTGATTATTACCCATAGCACAACACATGACCATCTGCCAAACAAAGTGGATACTGTCATTCAGCTTGTTTCATTTTTCAGTAATCAAACAACATGCACTATTTAAACTCAAATTTTTATGTGTAAAGAATTGTATGTTTACCTCCTCCATTAGATAACTCAGCCATCAGATTGCCGAATGTCATTTTTTTTCCCCAAGATGTTGAAGTAGGCTTTCCTTCAATTTCTTTGATGTAACCAGAAAACACCCTGAAACAGAAGTAAACACACTTACACTCCATAGTGCAACAGTCATTATATAGGCAATAATAAGGCACATAGGTCAACTTGTAATATAAATAATTCTTCATCATATTTTGTGATCAAAAGGGGAAATGCAACAACCTTAGAATAGCATAGCATCATTGTGATCAAAGGCAACATTGTACCTCTACTTTTAGTTGAGCAAGAATTATTTGCAATATTACTGGTGCTAAGTTCATGACACCATTGTCTTACAAAAGAGCTTCCACAAATTCCAAACTGCTCTTCTTAAGGCTATAGTACGAAGTGAATGGTTCATGTCAACAAAGTTTATTTAGGGTAGACTTACAAATATGTCACTATACCACACTGTGTGGCAATGATTCGCAAATAATGGTGAAGCACACAACCTTACCTGGCTTTAAAATCAGTTGAGCCAGCTCCAAGCAAAACATTGTTTGGATGCCAATCAATAGAAGTGACAGTGGAGCGAATTGGTTTCTTGATGTGCTTACTAACCCACCAGTTGTTTTCTTCTTCAAAGTAGCACACCGATATAAGTCGAGCTCCACTACCAACAGCAAATTTGTTCTCTAATATAATACATTAAAACCATTAAAGTAATACAATAAAAGATCAGGCAATATAAATTCTACAACAGGATGCATAAATATTTTACAACAAGTTCTGGTAAAACATATGACATATTTAAATGTTAAGAATCACTTTGCCGGAGTCTACAATGAATTTCACTACCTGTCGTTTCTGGTGCACACTCAATCGTTTTCCTAAATAGTGTTTTAATATAGTTTTAGCTAAGCCAAACGATTATAGCACAAATATATTTAAGATACGTATTGTGACACTGGCATCAGCCAATCTAAAGAGGAGACTTTAAATGATTTTCATAGGTTATTATGCAATGGAAGCAAGAAGTATGCACATGTTTCTGAATATGCATTTCATTTTAAAAACAGATTTACTATTTGTTTCAATGTGAAACAAAATTAGGGAATATCACATCTGTAATCTGTCTAAGCATAAATCGTTGTTTGATTTTACAGTATTTTATAATCTAGAATTACTTTATATCAAGGGGGCACATCAGGATCCAAATAACTTTTCGTCGGCAGGCTTCCATGTCCATGGACACGAGTGTGACTGCTATACTAAAATTCATTACGTTGTTAAGCCATTCTATTTTCTTGTTATAGACAATTTGACATACCTTCAGGAGACCATTTAACGCAAGTTGCAGCACGATTAATACGTAGAATAACCAGTGTAGGTTTCCACTTGCCATCAGTTAAAGTCCACACGTAGGCATTACGATCCTGAAATTAAATTAAATGTTTGGAAACAAAGTGTATTTGATAGAAATTTTATGAAAAATATAAATAATGGATCGTCTATTCTACATTGTCATTTCACTTGACTTCTTATGAGAAATGCCATTTTGACATAGTAAAATAGCATTATTTAACCGTATGACAGGTTACTAAGTATTAACAGCTCCACCACATTCTATTTTTTAACCTAATCAACACTTAACAAAGACTTGCACCCACAAAACTTTCAACAAGAACAAAATATAATTTGTAAAATCCAAGAAATAACATGTGGTGACAAAAACAGATAAAGGACCTACAATTTGCATTACAGTTGTAATCATTTGACTATAATGTTGGTGGCCTGATTCATCAGTCTTGATTTTTGGGGACAAAAATTCCTACTCTTTTTCAACAGTATGATCAGGTAAAGTGACTTTTTAATTGGCTAATGGTTAAAGAGATAACTGTCAATATCGATGTTATACAAAACTGAATCAGGAGCAGCCTTACCACACCACATGTTACGATCCTGTTACTGTTTGCAGCCCAGTCAATTCCAGTAACACCTTGAGCATGTTCCTTCAATACATCAGCTTGAGTCCACGATCCTCCACTTCGCTTGTAAATATGCACTTCATGATTGTTTGGTGATAGTGCTAGTTCTGTTGAAGCAGACAAACATCAGAAATACTTAGTAACATTTAGTTCTGTAAAGCAGACCTGGCTTTACTAATATTCAACTTTTAATCTTCCCTTTGAGGAGACAGACAAACATGTTTTCTATTGCAATAGAATAATGAACCATGTTTCTAATTAGATATGAAGAGGATTAAACTTAAGAAATATTCAAAGTAGTGGTTTAACAACATTTCCATCATTCTATGGTGCTAAGAGTTTTTATTTATAGAACTGACTGTGTCATGAAATTTTACTACAAAATAATTCCCAACTCACGCGTTCTATCACGGTTCCAAGCATGGCATGAGATTGGTTCCACACCAAAGCTAAATGAATCAGACATGATAACAGCCGAATACAAAAAGTTTATGTCTAAAATAAAGAAAAAACATATCATTTTATCTTCTTGCTTTTAAGGTTATTGCAAATTGCTATCAGCAACATTTTATAATAAGTGAAACGTCCTTGTCGTAAAGGGTAAGTATAAGTGAAACGTCCTTGTCGTAAAGGGTACTACATAAATGACCCAGGGTATTGATCACTATCTACAACTGATTTTATAAACAAGACAACATTTTGGTTTGAATTTATTCAATTTTTTGACACTCGGTGAGTGTTTTTGCAAGAGGCCAACTTCTACTGTAGTAGGGTCATGAAGCCAAGACTAACTAGGAAGTTATTTGTCAATCTAGGTTAAAAACCGGTTACGTATAGCAAAAAACAGGAAGGTTATGGGATACTCTAAACAAGAGCTAAATGTCGGTATTCATTCAATGTAGCATGGGTACATTTATGTAGTACCCCTTACGACAATGACCCTTTCCTCAATATTAAGGCATTTAAGGATAAGCCCGCCGATGAACCCATGAACACGCCCAAAATCCCCGGCCCAAATGTCAAATTTTTTTAAACGTTTTACATTTACGAAATGCAGTAGTTTGAGGCATAAATCTACAACATTGCTAGTATGCAGTGTTTCTCTGTGTACTTAAAAATAGAAAAATTACCTTATGAGCAAGAAAATCGCTATGCACAACAAGAATACTGTTAAAATTTCGTGGACTCTGGTCAGTCAACACGAAACTTCCGCATCCAAAATGGCGAGTGGCAATACTCGTTAGATGGCGCAGCAAAGACAATTTTATTTAATATTAAAAATTCTCTTATATCTTCTAGAAAATTGTAATATGGGATAAAATAAATGAAGAAACAAAACTGGATTTTTTTTCATGGTGTCTGATATAAAATAAATTTAAGGTCAAAGGGTCATTTCCGGTTCTCAGGTGCTGCTCATGTTTCCTTGTTTCAGTTTTGCTTGGATTAGTTTTACAACTTTAGCGAAAATGCATCAGTGTATACTACTATTTCTTGTGTTATTGGTGATAGAAACTGTCTGCAGTGGACATCTAGATCCAACAAGGTTGCCATCGAAGTGTGAAGGTAAATAGCTTGTTAGAACATTTTTTATAATACCGTATACGCGAACTACGTATACAGGAATCTGACCACATTTTCCTGCTTTTGCTTTACATGATGAGATCTATCAAGTCATCTAATTATAGTTTCAATTTAAATGTGTCACAATGTGATTGGCTGTCATGAATACATGTTAGAAATGTAAAGAAATAGAATCCAAAATGCACATAAATTTTAATTTAATTTGATAATCTCCTAAATAAATTTATAAATACTATGATTAAAAATTAATACCTAAAAGTATGCCAATAAATATTTTAAATAAATGTCCTTTTGAATCTGTGTAGTGCAACGCAGGGACAGATCCAGGATTTCAACAACTATGTTTGTTGCTTAAGAAAATGCCTTTGAGATTTGAAGGGGTATGTTTTCCAGTGCCAAGTCTCTAGCTTGACATTAAAATATTTATGTGACATCTGTTGATGGGACGTCGATCACCGAGTGTGTGGGCACATATTGAAAAAACTGGTGATGGTCAAGCTCAGTATGTTTAGAAAATCCATAATCTTTTTGTTAACAATGTTTTTCAGAAATTTACACCTAGGTAAAATTTAAAAAAACTTCCTGTAACATATACTAGCTCCTTGCTAAATAATTCTTTGACACCCCTTAGCTAACTAATTGGTGTCAACCCAATGGAAACACACACACACAGATATATATATATATACA